>JASANE010001556.1:0-18850 GCA_030248225.1 Trileptium ribeirensis
CCGTCCAGTTTGATATTGGTGCCCTCTCCAGCTTCATAATGGTGTCCCCTTGGTTAGCTAGAGGGGCACCACTGTCAAACGGAATGGCGGCGCTAATATCCAACGGGAGGGGCACAAATATCAAACTGAATGGGGCACCAATATTAAACTGGAGAGGGACACCATTATCAAACTCAGCTAGTATTATATTGTTGCTACAATGCCAATATAGCAGCTTTTGACGCAGCAATAACTCAAGCGTTCTGCGGCTATGCAACACAAGCCAATATTATTGTAGCGGCAGTATTTTTGCTTATTCTATTGAAGGTGCAATAACAGCCAATGTTATTGTAGCAGCGATATCTTGGTTGTGCTATTTATTGCGCTATGTTTGCAATAACATAATGCCATTGCAATATTATTTTCTTACAACATAGTCGCTGCAATAGCTTACAGTGTGCAGTTCGTAAACACGCTTCTCTGTGAATGATGCATAATGGATCGAACGAATCTTCATTTTGTGGTCAATCTTTGTGTTAACGGTAGCTTAACTTGGGATGACGGTTATAATATTTTAATGTTTGTAGAAGTTGCCTCATTATTTAATATAATTTCCTCACAATAGTAAAATAGTGTGTTACTATTAACTACATTTAGTTTTTATGTAATTTCGACTGTAGAAGCTAATTTGTGAAGTCTATATGGGTTTTGTTACACTAAATACGGTTTGGATTCTAGAGACCAAAACGAATATTTAATGTTAATTGTTTTTCGACGGCTCAACGAACGCTATTTCCAGTATGTAGTCTGTCTTTATTTGTTTGGTTATATATTGCGCGCAGGGCATCGGTAATGATATAATATATCACAATTCGTGGGTATTATAAATTATAAGTTTTTCGATAGGATTAATGCTGTGGTTTTAATTTTTAAATCCCAGCATGAATATTTCCCGCCTTTTCAGTGATTTTCAATAATTATTGGTTTAGGATTTCTAGGTTATAGTATGTCTTCACTTCAGTTATTTGGATATCTGATGTTATGTAAGGCTTCAAATAAGCTATTATAGGATTGTGACACACAGAACAGGTAATGTTCCTTGCCTCCTGTCAGACCAGCATTCTAAGACTTCAGTGATTGCAGAGATGTTGGAATGATAATGTACATCAAACACAAAGCCGGTTACAGATTATTACACATTATGATAATGACTATAATCGATGAAACCACGCTCGCTTCGTTTAACCCTCGCTAGCAAGACACTAGGTTTAAACTTATCACTTGCACGACAAAGAATAACAAACTAAGAATGAAAATTTTTATAAATTCAAACAACCAACTTCAGATGCTGCAAACTACTACACTCTATTCGATTTTACCCGGATATGCGGATATTTTGGCAAGCGAGTATATAATATTTGGGTCATTTCACGAAACCATGTCATTTTAGTCGGGGGGGGGCTACATCGGCACTTTTTGGCCCATACCACCAGTCTTGTAAGGAAATTTAATGTCGCTGTGAGATGTAGTAATATCATATCCGACGATCATAACGAGGTATGGTGGACCTCTGTACCCCAAACATAGCAGGAGCCAGAGGCCCTCAACCCGGGTTGGCCAAATGAAGCCAAAAACACATGTCCCAATATAAACGTTCGCCGCATCGCTAGCACGTGATACATATGTGTGTTTTTCATTTCACTGTGATCCATTGGTATTTGCTAATTTTTCCGGGAAAACTTGGGAGTAAGCATCGACACTGAAGCTTACATCAAGCTTCCGAAAATTTTTTTCGTGACATGTAGCCCCCCGACCAAAGTCAAATCTGGCAGCTTTCAGACGCTGGTAAATAACGTCAAAGTGCAGTAGCGTCAAAAATGCTATATAACGGTAATCGTAATCAGTACAGGTGTTATTGAAAAAAAGAATATCAGCGTCTGTCCATGTGTTATTTCATTATGAGGTCGAAGGTCATAAAATGTCAAAAATGGGGTATGCAAAATGTAGCCCCCCCCGACCTGATCAAACTTAAATTTAAAAAAGCCAAATTTAGCATACAGTCTTACAATAGGCCGGATATAAACATAGTAAAGCCCCACTAGAATCGACCCATCTATTAAAAATTTTTAATGAAAATGTAGCCACCCCCGACCTGGCGTGTAGCCCCCCCCCCGACCTGTAGCCCCCGACCGCATGTATAATAAAAGTAATCGAAGGTCGCAAGAATCATACTAGTATATAAGTTCATCATCATTGCACTATGATGTGGGGCCGTGCTGTTAACTGGCAGCTAGGGAACCGTTCTGCCTGCCCACACGTCTATTACACGCATTGTCCTTGGTATCATCACTTAAATGTAAGCTAGTTATAGATCAATTGTATTTGTTTTACACCAGCTTACATATAGAATGTATAGAAGTAGCTAAAGTTTGTCGCGTTGCATGTTGTAGTACAAGCTGTAGCCCCCCGACCTGAGGTGTAGCCCCCCCGACCTGAGGTGTACCCCCCCCCCCCGACCTGAGGTGTAGCCCCCCCCGACTCAACATATCGGGGTGCCATTTTTTACAAGGCCAAAGGATCTGCCTCAAATTTTTTCTCAGACGTCCCCCGCTCATGGTTGGTTTGTGAGCAGGTATCTGTAGGTGCTGTCTCCGTTGCGCTAGAAAAACTTCTGCGACAGGCTTGTTCTAAATTGGTTGATTTTTAACCCCAAGAATGCCCTAGCAGCATCAATTTTAGGTCGCATGTGCTCCAAATGGCTTGATGAGGACCATTTTGGTCCGACTTGCATAAAAACAGACCATGGTTCGCGTGTCACTCCGTCAACCTACAGAATAATGACTTATTTCGGATTAAAATTTGACCCCCAGGGGGGCCCTTTCCAACCCCTGTAGCAGGTTTCAGGTAGCTCGTTTTGCATAGAGACATTGATATTCGAAAAATTCAGGGTTTATTACATCGGAAGGGGTCTAGACACTGTACATTCGAAAACGTTTCATTTTGGCTTCAAAAAGTGGTGTTTCAAAAGTACATGGTTTCGTGAAATGACCCATTTACAAATTTCGCGTAATGTGCTGTTGTATTATAGGGGTGTTTAAACTATCTTTAACCATTAATAGTCAACCTATTGTGGAACTGTTTATATGCAGTTTGATTAATTCTAGGTAAAGTAACCTGTCATAATCGTTACAAAACCCTAGGCCAGAAACTGCAGTTTGAAACACATTTAAATATTACTTTATAGTTGATCGTTAAAAAAACTTGTTCATATTGCGTTCGATCAAAGGATAGACGACTTGTTTGTCTGTTGAAGTGATATTCTTATATTTGTGTAGTCACGAACAAAAATACGTTCATAAAAAAGAACGCGAAACGCGATCGAACGCAAACGCAAGCGAGCATTACAACTTTCGTTTACAAATGAACGTAAACGTAAACAAAATTTGTCGTATTTTAGAATTAATTTTACGTTTGCGTTCATTAAATGAATTTAATATACAAATTTTGTAATGAACTTAAAAGCAAACGAGCGCTGTAACGTTGTCTATAAATGAACGTTGTTACCACTGACTGGCGTAAATCCTGGGGGTGGGAGCATTTTTGGTCACCTCGTGAGATCACCAGATCGAGTTGGGTGCCGATAAGCGCAGAAGCACCATAAATAACTGATTCTCAGTTAGTATTGAATAATAAGGTTTACTAAGTAATAATTGTATAGTGTCATGAATTATAAAATAAGTTGAATGCTCGAGGATTTTAATAAACGAACTCAGCAATTAAAAGACTTATTCTGAGTACCGCGACACTCATTGGGTATTATTATATTATTCAACCTCTCTCTCGAACAGACTACGCCAAAATACCTAACTGTACGAACCTATGAAGCGTTGAAAAATTTATAAGCATCCATGTGTCCGAATATATATCTGAAGATACTGTTAAACATACTTAGATGCGGTTAAACGGTACGACCCTATGTAGCGCCTAAGCATGTTTAACAGTATCTTCAGGTATAAATTTGGACACATGGATGCTTATAAATAATTCAACGCAAGAGAATGCGCATGCTTAGCCGCAAGTTTATAGGTACGAACATATGTAACGCCTGAGCATGGGCAATGTTGTGTGTTGAATTATTTATAAGCATCTATATGTGTCCGAATTGATACCTTAAGATACTCATATACCTTTTTAGACAAACGATACAATTGAAACCATAATGTTGGCATCAGTGTATTTTGCTGCATTGGAAGAGAAAGTTGTGAGTAGATTGTTTATTAAGAAAGTATTGTTTGTTGAAACTAGGCAAGATAAGTTTCTCTGTTGGAATAGGAAGCTTTAAAAATTTCCATTTTTATGCGGGATTGTATCTAACAGAACGTAATGCTGGAAAGTCATAGCGAAGCAAACTTTTTGTTGCAAATGATGAACGAAGAAATACTAGTGGAAGGATTATGTTAGTGTTTTTATTTGATGAAAAGAATCCGACCACACAACATCGCTTTGGGTTGAATTAATTTACACGAAACTTGGTATGCATTTTGTATTTCTGATGGCTATACTGGAATTATGTAAATGTGCAAAGTCGCTGTCAGAAATTATAATTATTTAAAATAATCTAACATCCGAATCCGATTTAAATTTAATTTAAATTTAAATTTAATTTTTTTTTCAAATTTATTTCGATCGATTGCGATTTCTATCGGCTTTGATTCCACTTAATTCTGACGTCAAAAAAGTAAACATAAAAAGCATTAATAATTGCGTCTAAATAAATTGTAAGAAATGTTTGTAGTACTGTTGCTGTTTTAATTTGACAATAAGATTCTGGTTTTAGCCGGTTGAAATAATAGTAGCGACAATGCATTGGTGTTGATAGCTGTCGTCGCAATGAATTATCTGGATTAATCTTAGTGATTCCGCACCGTCCTGAGTTTCCTGGATACCGGGACGCCGAGTACTTTGTGGACCGCGACATATATCAACAACCTCTACCCCACCTAAAAGCTACAGCTTCATTAATCAAATTTCAAGACCACATTTTTGGGTAGACAGCGAAAGATTCACTACTGATTGTGAAAAATCGATACGTTAACGTAAACTGAAAAATCAAAAGCTCGTCTTTTCACGATTTGAAGCTGTTTGCGTGGTATTTTTTTACTAAAATTTTTTACTTGTTACCTCTATTTGGCTGTGCCCTCTTCCTCAGGGCACGGTGTGACCCCAAAATTGCGAGCCATATCTGAGAGGCCCCGCCCAGATACCGGCTGTTTGCTGGAATGCGAATTTTTAATGGTATATTCAAACTGGTATTAGCGTGGATATTTGCGTAGTATCAGATTTTTCCCAAGCAGTTGAGTTAACGACGACATGAATTCAACCTTGAAATGTTCAGTGACAGAGGTAACAAATAAACTGAATATTTCTGGCACCTATAACGCTTATACAGGTACCCTAAACCTAATATTCACTAAATTGTACTGGCGATCATATTATATTTAGAGTTTGTCTTTGGCGCTAGCGTTTACTTCTATTTCATGGTGAAATACTGGGCTCTCCATCCTCTGATAATTTCCCCAGGAGGACATTAACCGGTCCGCCCTGGTTCGTAACCAGGCAGTGCCCAATTTTGCCTGGGGGCATTGTACCAAGAGGAAAGAAAAATAATGGAAACGCTCCCAAAACGCTTTTAATGGAGAAAAAAGCAATCTTGAACCAAAATTTATGAAATATTTGGTTTCAAGACGGAATTTGTCGTTTGGGGATATATTTTCTGAGCGGAAACGAAAAAATTGCCAAGAGGTGTTGAACCATTGAGCCCAAAATTTTGCGAAGGGGCACGAACTGGAAGGCACATCGTTTTGCCAGGTGGCACGAACCGGGGGGCACATCGTTTTTGCCAGGGGGCACTTGAAAATGCCAGGTCCACTCCCATACCCTAATTTGGTTAGCCCAGAAATTATTACAATATTTTTTGTAACACAAATCTACTGCTTAGTTTTTTTTGAACTTTATTTATATTAAGCAAACATTGTTTCTTGTAAACTAGCTGTGAAACATTTTTATGGCCTAATAGTGTTTGGAATGCAAACATAATAATTTTTTATACATAATTTTAGAGGTTGAACCGTTCAGAAATATTGAGATTAGCTAAGTGAATACTTTTCCACCAATGTGCAACAGTCGAAATCATTACACATGGTAGTTAATTTTTAATATATTTTAATATATTAATACACATTTTTAATACAAGCCGGGTGCGCGATTCTAGGAAAATTAAAGTTTTTCTGGCAAATAAGCTCCTTTAGAACAAAAAGCGATAATGCATGGGATTTTATAAAATGTTTCACTTCATTTTATTCTCGTTCAATTTGAACAAAAATTTGAAAGCAAGATTCAGCCGACAGACTGCTGATAAAGGCAGAGAATTGCTTGAAAATCATGATATATTTGAGCGGGCATCTTGCACAAATCCTAGGGAAATATAACAGTAATTTCGTCTAGCTACACTGTGATCAACTTTTTCTTGGTTGTAAAACATCCACCTTACAAATTGTTGTCTCTGACACTCTTCGCCTTAGGTGCCTACACCTGGGTTGTTCTTTTGTCAAGTCAGTTCACGATCGTAAAAGCAATGAACGCGAACAAATCACTATTTTCACTTATTTTCATGTGATTAGTGATTTAAGACTTTCTCTTATTTACGCGATTTGCGATGTAGCAACGTTAGGCGCTGCTCGCGGTCATTATTATGCGATTTAGCGTCGCATTTTGGTGAGCACATGCAAGTGAATACGCGATTTCCAATCATTTTTCTTGTATGCTATAATATACAAATAGAGCGCGACCATTGCTGTCTCGTTCAGAATGTTATTTGATGAACGCGGAACGTGCAAAATGAACAAATGTGTGAACAAATTCTATTCGTATATCGCAGAGCCCATGATGTCGTTCAAAAAATGCGAATACCAATGGCAAAAAATGTGAACGCGAATTTCTGCGTTAATGTGTTCGGATTTTGATAAGAGAACAACCTTGGTGTACGCACCTAAAGTGGATTGGCGCAGTAGTAAATTCAGAATTCAATTATATTCTTCGCAACAATTGTTTTTTAGACTTTGTGATTTGTACTCTGGAATCACTGGTGATCTTTTTAGTTTTTTATGGGATTATATTGGTTGATGCATCTTTTACTCAAAACAGTATATTTGCATTTCAATATATCTACAGGTACGTCTTACTATTATTCCGAAGACCAGAGGCGCACTGCGAATCCAAGGCGTGGCATACGGCTTGACAGTCCCATTAATTAAAACAACAGTGGTTTCATCTGCAGTTGGTTCCGAGTATAATATTGCTACTAAGGCAGTTAGCAGCGATCATTTTCAAACCAGCACGAGTCATGCTGCAAGGGACCAGAATTGTGAACCAGATCGTGGCTTGATGGTAAATTACGCAACTGACTCTTACGAGTTAGCCTGTGTGATGTGTGTGTTGCCTGCGCCAGTAAACTTGAAAAGGCCCTACCAACCATCCTATTGTTTTATAATCGATTGCGAATAGCAAATGCTTGTTGCGGGAAACATGATGAATTCCAACCGTTTTCGTTAACTGAAAATTGAGCAAAATTGAATCCAAGCTCCAGAAATTATTCTTTCTGCTAAGACAGAATTTTGGCGATTTATAATTTCCAAAAAGCGGTTCCATAATATCTCTCGAGTCTGTCTATTCCAATTTTAAGAATAATTATTCAGTTCAAATTTGCCAAATTTTCGTTTGCAATTATTTGACAAACCGGTAATTTTATTAAGAGCTTTCGTGAATGCAAATGGCCAGACTTCAATCGAACAGCTTTGTGTTCACAAATAGTTTTGCGTCGAATTTCGATTGACCAAAAAGCGTTCTGTCACATCTTTATGCGACTTTACAAAACAGAATGGTTGTCGGGGTCACCGTCAGTTTACTTCCGCATAAGTTTCAAGTACTTATTCATGACTTCGGCTGAGATACTACTATCAATAAATTTAGATCGTGTATTATCAGTGACATTCTGTCAGGTCAGGTGCTGAATTTTCAATATAAAACTAGCAGAATGGCGAATTATATAGTTGAAATTTACCATACGTCGTGGGTTTCAATTGACAAACCCAATTATCTGAAAATATTTTCGTTTTGCGAATTTCAAATTGACTTTCAGTAAAGTCGAAATAAATGTAGCGTAATCGATGATTGTGGTGCCAACTTAGTTTGATATTATCCTAAAAACTTTGTTATCCCGATATTCCAATCAAACATTATCTGAAAATCAGCTCAAACGTTTACATTAACCAGCACAATTATTATGGAAAAGTGGATTTCTTATGAAAACATTTTACTCATGACTCTTAGATATTTTAAAACATTGACATCAAATGAATATTATTTTATAATAACGCTTTACGTAAAGTTTTATGAAAACTAAGCGAAATTTTAAAAAACCCCTGTGTTCTGCGTATAAAAAGCTTATTTGAGAAACGATAGACGATAACGGTACGTTGTTCATTATAAAAATTTTACTTATTGTTGCATTGAAGGTTTGGTCCTACATTAAAGTTTGAATGTTGTTTGAAACGTGCACTTTTTTGCGGTATTTTTGAAATAACGGGGCCCAAGTCTTGTTTCAAAAATATTTTTAGTCGTACAAGTACATTCTTGTAAAAGAAACCAAGACAGAAATTTACTTTAATGTCTGACACGCAGTTGCTGTGATGGAGGATAACCGACGTTATAGAAGCAGTCTTGTTGACCTCTATACAGAGATTTAATACTAATTTTAGCACATCTAATACTTGCAGACAGTACTAATTCCAAAACCATCGTTGACCTGCGAATTATTGTAAATCCAACGGAAACCAAGACAGAAATTTACTTTAATGTCTGACACTCAATTGCTGTTAGAGGATAACCGACGTTACAGAAGCAGTCTTGTTGACCTCTATACAGAGGTTTAATACTAATTGTAGTACATCTAATACTTGCAGACCATACTAATTCCAAAACCATCGTTGACCTGCGAATTATTGCAAATCCAACAGAAATCGAATAAAAGTTCTATAGTGCACAAATTTTGATTTAGTATTAATTGAATAATGTTTCTCATATGATACTGACATAGCACTACACAATGTATTGCTTAAGGTGAAAGGATATCAGAAGATTGAATCTCAGGCCAGACGTTTGAATGGTACGAAATTCGAGAAAATGAACATTGTTTACGGCGTCGATAAACGCCTGGATCCTATTGTTTTAGACGAAATGCCCCTGCTACAAGTAAGCATAACGCAATTTTAGGGAAATAATTATTGACTTTTTTGGTTAAATTGTCGGACTTGTATAAGCTCATATAATATGAAGCTCACTTTTAATTATTAATATTATGCTAAATTGATTGTGCTTATAAATATTGAATACCATCCAAAAGTTTCTTAGATTTAATGCTAATTTAATTTACATTTAGGTGAATATACCCCGAGATATGTTGCCAAAAGATGCATTCGCTGGCGAAACGCTGGAATATTCTCTTACATCGTACAACGTTGGCCGTTTTCCATTTGTTCTAAAAACGATTTCGTCAAATCTGTATCCGATTAGTTTATATCCAGCGACATCATCTGATAAACCATTGATGACGAGTAGTTCAATTAAAAATGACCACCATACACTACCTGCTACTATATCCAGCGATGAATCTTGTATCGCTGCAACGAAAATACAAGACGGACAAAACTGCATGCTTTTAGCACCTTCGACTAGCCAAGAATTTTGTCTTACTGTGTCTGCGCCGGCTACAGTTGGACTGCACATTATTCGTGTAGTGATCATGTATCAAGCCGATTTTACAAGCGGTGAGCAAAATCAGCTTGGATCAAAAAAGTAAGTAGACGCGTAGTGCACGGATAGACGTGGCCCGCTTAAATGTGCTGAAACGATTTAAAATAATTTCCTTGCCCAACAACAGTACTCTCGCAAACTGGTCTCGGTGTCGCGAAATAATTTTGATGACATGGGATTTTATATTAATTTTAATATTTTCTAAATCTAAGGTTAGCCACTATTCCGCTGTGCGATCCCGTATTTTCTGTTTCTCGGAATGACCCTGCTCAAAACCCGCGCGTATGTGAATAATTACGTATTGTGTTCTTGTTACATGGAGTGACTCTAGGTGGTGCGATTCAATTTTGCTTCCGCTGTTTTAAGTTCGGTTCAGAACTTGTGAAAAAGACATTGTACAGTGGAAATGGTAGCCACTATTGCCTTAATAATAATTATACTTGCCAGGGGCAACTGTGGAATGCGTCTTATACTTTTTTAAAGTTGATGTGTCTCAATTTATTTTGTGTTATATTTTTTGGTTATATAATACCAATATTATACTAATGTTTTTACTGAGATCCCATTCCGAAGTTACAGATTCGATTCGATTTCTTAAAAAATAATTCAAAAGTTGTTTTTCCTTCAATACAAACATTTTTGTCTCATTTCTTTAGACATTAATTTATTAGCCATTTTAGCGGCTTTCTTTAAAAAATGCTGGCTTTTAAAAATTTTTGATTTTCAAGATTTTGATAGCCCTGATTTAACCGAGCATGGAGCACCTCAGTCCATGCCCTAGGAATTGTTTTCAGTGTGTGGTACATAGGTTTATTTAAAATTTATTCAATTAGGACCATTAGGACGTGTAAAAAAGTTTGTTGCAAAAATACAGACACTAACCAATTATAATTAGATTTCTTGTCGTGCTTCAGCAAAATATATTTATGTACTCTATGATCGTTATAACACGTTAATAGTAACAGCTGGTACTCGGGATATTGGTCACTTATTACTGACTGGAATCTGACCGACAGTTATTTACAACACCCTCTACAAAATGAGCACGACTTGCTCGCTACGCGCTCGATGTATGTTTGTTTCCTGGTGACTGTTCTCTCGTTGCTCACTCGATGTTATAGCATTGTTCGCTCGCTGCTTACTCGCTGACAACTAGTATCGTGTTTACTGCGTGCTGTTTTTATTTGGAATATTGCAACATAATTTAAGACACGTTTGATCATATTATTTAACCGAAACGAGCTGAGGTTCTACTGGTGGCGCTAGGGGAAAATAATGGAAATTTCTTTTTTCTCTGTTTCTGTCATTCATAACTCAGAATATTATTCGTCGATCCTTTGCCAGAAATGGCATTTTTTTCAAATTTCGCCGTGTCATTACTTGTATCACATTACAATGAGTGCCTATGGGGTTATCATGGACGCTGGATACCATAGTTTTGCTATGTAGAGTCTAACTTGACTATATATTATACCTTTTCATGTTGTTATAGCCGATGAACCCGATTTCCAAAATGTAGCGCGTCTGATTATATACTGCTTACAGGGTATCATGAACGGTTTATAGGAATTTCTTAAGGCTGAATACAATGATTTGGATATCTTGACTCCAGCGTGCAGATTTCGTTTTAATGGGTTTAGGGTCAATGAACCAGATTTCCAGAATAATTTGTCTTCCGTTGTTTGGTTACGTACAGGTCATCAAGAATAAATTATAGGTTTGCCGTTACGCTGAATACGATGGTTTGGTTGTCTAGAGACCAACACAAATACTTGATGCGTTCTTAGTTGTTTTCGATGGGTTTAGGGTCGACGAGGTTTTAGGATTTTCAATGGAGTCAGAGTTCGAGAGGTTTTAGGGTGGTATATACAACAAACACAACCTGTTACAGGTGTTTAAACAAAATAACTTAAAAATAAAATCACACACGCTCCGTTTCACCTCGTTTGCTAGTTGCTAATATACCTTTTCATGGGGTACCATAGGTTTTGGGTTGAAGAATATGTCCTTTTTCATTTTAATTATGTACTTCGTGCAAGGCGTCAAGAATGGTCAATATAGGTTTTGCGATAGTTTGAATACCATGGCTTTGTTATCTAGAGTCCAGCACGAGTATCTTATGTCTTTTCAGACGTTTTCATTGGGCTTAAGGTCAGTGAACCGGGTTTCCAGAATATAGTCTGTGTTCACGATTGCTTACGTACTGCGTACAGGAAATCAACAATATTTATCTATATAGGTTTTGCGGTATGCTGAGTACGATGGTTTGTTTATCTATAGACCAGTAATAATACTTGATGTGTTGTCGTTTTCGATTGATTTAGGGTCCACGTGGTTTTAGAATTTTCTATGGATGCCCAGGGGCCAAGAAGTCTTAGGTTGGTATAAACATCAAACACAATCTGATACATGTGATTAAACTGAATGATAAGAGTGAAACCACGGTCGCTCCGTTTCACGCTCGCATGCGAGTTATTAGTTTTAGGTATCGCTTTTATCACATCGCATTTCAACTCAACTGCCTTCCTTCGATGAGCGTATATCCGTCGTGTCTTCCAAATCTTGCATCAAGCAGTATCCAAACAATGAAGCTTATTTCATTGCAGTTGAGCAATATTTCGGTGGTAAGTTATTTCACTGGTTTTGTTTAGTGTACAACAATAATTTCAGCTTATTACAGCTAGGTCTACTCTAGCTAATGCCAGACATTGACTCGGCAAAAAGTGGTCTTGACCCGCCCTCTAGTTCCTGAACTCAAACACGGACGCATCCGCATGCTGTAAGAGTTGTAGACAAGATTAAACGTCACCTAGAAATCATAAACAGACATTTGATAGATACTATTCCAACTAAGATATACAGTAAATATGCTAAAATTGAAACATGTAAATGTTAATTTTTCTGCTAAAGATGGATCATCATATTTCTTAGCTACCACATTAATGTAGATTTTTATTAAGACTACAGCTCATGAACGGATATGGATGATTTGAATATGCATGATTCAGTAGCATATTGTTATTAACCCAACGGTCTCAGCGCAGCATCTAGTAATATAAGCTATTTTGAAAAATTCCAAATCTAAAATTGTTTGTGTTACGGTGAATATCGGTGCTTCTACTGTATATGACGTCATACAGTTACTGAGTTACACTTACACAATAGATGTTTTCTAGTCTAACTAGTTCACGCTAGTATATCAAGGAATTCCTGTTCTGGAAGCATCCTGTAAGATCTTTTCTAAGTCAACAGTGGTTTCATTGCATCAGCTGCGTTACTTTCAGGGTCATGTATTACAAATAATATTATGTTTTATGTCTATGTCAGACACACTTATAGTAATAAATTTTTGATGGTGCTTTTTTCCGCTTGAGGCGTTTAGTAATCAAAAATTATAATTTTTGAATATTTTGATATTTTTTCTTAAAATAATTATACGCCAGTTTGTAACTATTTAAATTTCATGCAATTTCCAATATATGTATGCTCTATTCTTACTAGCTTCTCCAAACGGTGGTGGTTGGGGCTTCAGGTGTTTCGTTTCGACATCCCTCAGATTCCCACGGTTCGTGCCCGCTCCTCTGGCACATTTAGGCGTTCGCAAGTTCATGCAGCCAAGTCTCCCAGGCATGTACTTGCGCGACAAAGAATAAATTACTAATTAGGATACAGGATCTGAGTCAAAAAAAGTTTTAATTGGGCCCATCACATTCAAAATACAAGAAAAGAATAATATATTCCGCAACCGCTCGAGCTATATGGCTGTTATTGATTTCATTTGTAGAGAAATTCACTCTATATAGCTGCACATAGTGGAGTGCTGTTGTTATTTACGTTGCAGGATTGGGTCGAAATGCGATTTTCAAAGAGCCCATGAGACGAAAATTCACAAGTGGCAACATATTCACAGCCGCTCTAGCTGTATGAGTGTTCTTGGTATCATCTTGTAGAGCTCGTCATCTTAAGTAGTTGCACATCCTGAGTTCCTAAATATACACGAGAGATCATTATGACTGCTCGAATAGACACGTCAATGATTGTTGCGCGTAAAAGTGTGAATTTTGTGAAGTAACTTAAACTAAATGCTTTCAAAAATGACTTCGCATATGCTTGATTTTCGTAGCACGATCCGTTCACGTGTTGGCTCGACATTCGCACCTGCTTGCTTGCTCGTTTGCACGTGATTCGTCCTTTGTTAGTTTTGAAAGCGACGACAGTTTTTGGCACATAGTTCTTTCCTATTTTTGATACCCAACATCATTATTAGTGTCTCGTTGGAGCAGAACTGAGACAATAGTAGTAATATATTATTGTTGAAATATTCATTTTAGGCATCCGAACATTTGTGTACTGTTTTGGAAATCATGAAAGTTGCATGCATTAGCTCGCGTTGGAAAACCCATAGCTTATTAACTGATAAAAACTGTAAGTTTAATCTTAACGATTAAAATTATAGCTATAATTATTGTTTTGTTTTGGCGAGTCGTGAAATATTTTGTTATATTAATAATAATGTAAAAGACACTTTCAAAATATATTCGTCGGTTTCAAATTCATAATACACTGCTGCTTTGTACAGTTTGGAGTATTTGCTAGATTTTATGGCCCATAGTTCAGCATAGCATAGCATATCTTCATACGTTTCCAGCGATTTCCGGGTTGACCAACCGGATTTCCAGAACATAGTCTGTACTAGTCAGTTGTTTGGTTATTTATTACGTTCAGTGTGTTTAGAATGTTCTATTTAGGTTGTCCAATACACTGACTACGATGGTTGTGTTATATAAGGTTCACAATAACTAAATAATCCCAGTTACTTCTAACATTTAAATGTATGACACTAACATAATTACACTCACTGCATCCATGTTTGCTCCGCTTCATCATTGCGTGCGACAAACTAGTAAGTAACAACATTTTTTCATTAAGAGTTTCTTGTCTGATGTATGGATATTCGTTCCCGAAACATTGGTATAAAATATTTCTCTTAAATTTCAGATATCTACCTTAACCCAGGAGAAGTCAGCAGTTTGCTTGTTGATTTACATGAACATGACGTGTATCGCCAACGTGTTTCGGAGGAAGATAACTCGGGCACCAGCTCGATGATGGCTCGAAGTGCAAAACCCATCCTATCTGAACTAAGTATTAATCCATATTACGATCGCTGCTACAGTGAAAATAGACAGTCAATGTTGGAAAACAATCAGTCAGTTAGCAATCCATTCAAAAGCATTCCGCCATGGGATCCATCAGTATACCCACAATACCGTGGATGTCGTACTGCGGGTTTCGCTGGGGTATTTGGTGTAAACGCGCCGTGCGGATCCACTGGATGTGATGATAATGGTAGTTTTGATGCTGAATACAGACATAGATCCACCAACGACATGGTTTGTGCTGTGATACTATGGAAAGCAAGTTTATCTTCAAGTTACTAGCCACTTATAATAAATATCCGGGACCCCATGGCGACACGCCCTATATGAGGCTAACATCATCTTATAAATTTGTTGGCCCCTGAGGCTCATATAAGAGTGGCGTCCTTTCGATGGTAACCTGACCCCTATAATCCTTACCGGAACGTCGGCGAGGAAAATTAACCACTCCGGTCTGTTCAGCGGGTCAAAATAGCAATGATTATGTATTAAATTATGTTATATAAGACTAACTTCATTTTTTAGATTTTGGACACCTGAGGCTCATATAGGGAGCGGAGCCCTTCTGAGGGTACCCTGACCGTGCTATAGCGTTTTAGCGGAACTTCGGCGTCGTAAATTACCCCCTTCAGTCTGTTCAGTAGCTCAAACGGGCTTAAATAGGACTAACTTCATCCTTTTCAATTTTGGATCCTCGAGGCTCATAGGAGTGGTGCTCTTCCGACGGTACCCTGATCCTCCATATACATATCCTTTCCAGAACTCCAGAGCACAAATCTAATCATTACAATAGATGCAGCGGTTCAAACTGCTCCTATTGTTGTCCATTTTGTACTAAGTGATCATAAGTAAAAGACGGAATGTTCAACTATTTTCTTTATATCTGAAACGCTGACGTCGGAGACGCAGCAGGAGAAGTAGGAGCATAACATAATCGCCATTATATATTAGAAGTGCTTTTTTTTCAACATTACTGCTTTTCAGTGTCGCTCTTTTTTAAAACCTCAGCTCTTGATGTTGAGACAATGTCATCTAAACTGTACTAAGTTTTGTTTCGACGTTAACTCGGCCGGGCTCCGCATTATAATGTGAAGGATAATAATTTTTATTAAGCTCAAGTTAAGATTGATAAGTAGCAACTAAATTATTGCTAAGCATTATAAGAAGGCATGAGTCTGTGTAGTTTTGATCATGTGTAGGGTTTTTTATATTTTTCTGGTAAATGATTGGCATTTTAATTGGTTTTACAAAAATATAGGAAAGCTGACCGATTAACACAGTTAAATTTAAAATTACTATCAACAAAATGTTACAACTACACGAATTTAAGAGTTACTGTTTTGAAATTTAAGAAATTGTCTATTATTAATATGACACTATTTTAGAAAAAATTGATAATGCATTTTTGCGTGCTTATTAAGTGAAAATTGTGAGTGTTACCTTGCGATATGTAATTGTGGTATTTCATACTACTATAAATCATACTGTATCGCAGTTTCTGGTCATGATTTGAAATGACGTTTCCATTTTTTAGCGGGGAGGGTGGGGCCACGGGGGGCGGGGGAGTTTTTTGTCGGCTGGGGCGGAGTGGCGAGGGATGGTGGGGCGACCGCGCCCTAACTCTCAGGGCAGGACCGTAAACGTGTCCGCCGAACTCCGAGATACCAACCACTAGATTTTTTTCTCCTGATGTATATACAAATTTCTCGTAGAGTTATTCATTAAATAACATTTTGTGTGATTCGATTTAGCTTGTTGGTTCTCCATTATATTATAACTATGTATTCTGTAGCATTTAATGCAGCAGTACTATATTATAAAATACACAATATGTAATGCGTTTGCAGTTAAAAATTCCCCTAATTGAAACTGTCGACTGCAATATTCGCCTAAAATTTGGGCCTAAAAACTGCGTAGATATGAGATTAATATGAATCACAGTTTCGTGAAGGGTACTAACACTAAAATATTTTTCCAAACACGGAAAATATTATATACCTTCCATATTGAGTTCAAATTTATACAGTACTCGACGGAAATGACTGTCGCCTTTCGAGCGAGACGTGTTATAAAACGTTTCATTTCTGGCAACGGTCATTTCTGGCGAGTACTGTATATTTAACTGGTGTATCATCGATAACAGTAATTCGACAAATATAAAGCCTTTACAGCAAGCATAGATATGGTGCTGTAAGCATGTCTGCGAATATTTTATATTCGACACATCATATTCCGAATTTACTGTAGATTTCCTAAGGATGAAAACCGAATTTGTACTGTATAAAGTTATACTTGTAGATAAAAAATTCATTAAACTAGTAACTATCAAAACAAGGGGAAACAGAGCAAATATGGCTCCTTTGGGCTTAGCGACCATTTCGTTGTTTCATATTTAGATCCTTGAGTCCTTTAAAGTCCAGCATATCAATTATAGCTAAGATCGATCCACGATCGATCGATGTATATCGAGGAAAACCTACAATCATGTAGATACAAAACAAAGGAACTCCTTATTCTTACAGGGACAAAAAACGAAAGCATTTCAAATTTATAAATCAAAATTAGAATTAAAAAATATAATTTGAAGAGTGATTTTTACATTGTAGGACTTCAAGAATTGTGTTATTTGACGCATTGTAATGACCTACGTAAATCTACATTGAAATGTATCTAAATTTGACCATTTTGGGTTCCAAAATTTACCAATTTCTGCTCCGGTACCGTGGTGCCGCCAGATCAATAATCTTACATACTCGTGGTCCCCTCGGGGTCCGGCTCCTCGGAAGAGGGGGTCGGCACGCCAGGGGAAAGGGTGCGGTGCGATGTTCTTGGCGCTTATGGGTTCTCGCAGCGAAGCCAGCGGTGAGTGGTTGCTGGTCCTGAAAAAAGATTTATTTCGTCTTTTTGGTCATTGGAAGAAGAAATATGGTGCTCTATGGTTTTGATATGTCTTTACAACATTATTGCTATCGTGAATCTTTATAAAGTGGTTCAGGGCTCTGACTTTGGAACGCCAACATATTCAATAAGCACAGGGTAGGCATACAGGGCGCCGGTTACCCTTGGATTGCAGCTACAGTTTTATATGCCCTAATTTTACCTTAATACAGCTTTTTAATCCACTTAGTTACAGTTTGACAAAATAATTTTTTTAATAATAGAGAGATAAATCAACACTTGAATCCACGCTGAGCTATATTAGGCTTGGATATATTATTTAGTAGAGGGAGCGTTTTGGTATTTTTTCGGTCCCACATCTCGTTCAGTTCGGCTGCACCTGGGTCGTGCCGTTGGTAAAATTTTGTGCTCTCGTTCATTCAATTCCCTTAGCAGATTTTTTTAGCTTATTCTCCGGTAACAAGATGCCCAGCTTAGTCAAAAAGCTCTAAAATTTTTCTGGCGCGTTATTGCAAACACGGAATATTGATAATTTTTAAATTTCGGAAATCCTCCGACTAAACCAGGGGCTACCCGCGGTTAATTTTCTTTGGGCGTTTACGCCTATACCTTTACTGAAGAGTAAAATTCAGCCTTTTATCCTAGAGAGATGTCTACATTCACCGTATCGCCGCTGTATTTAGATCTACTTGTATCTATCTATAGGAAGTCAATTGTTACATAAGGCCAGTTTCATAACGAATAAGCTAAAATAGTGGAAACTCATGAAAGCGTATTCCACATACGATAAGTTCTATCATATTGGTCATAACAGTAATGGTAAAAACTTGCATAGCGATCACTACCCTGTTAACCTAACTGACTCAATTAAGGTTATAGCCAACCAGCTTTACACATCAAGCGCTACAAATATAAATACAGTACCCGCCAAAAATGACTGTCGC
>JASANE010001557.1:0-33201 GCA_030248225.1 Trileptium ribeirensis
GTTTCAAGAACAACTGTTTGTCCGTTTATTTGTTTCGGTAGCTGATGTTAACATTTTGTCGATCTTCCAAGCCGCCGTGTTTGCGGTTAATAAGCTATTGATAAACTCAGTTTCAAGAACAACTGTTTGTCCGTTATTTGTTTCGGTAGCTGATGTTAACATTTTGTCGATCTTCCAAGCCGCCGTGTTTGCGGTTAATAAGCTATTGATAAATTCAGTTTCAAGAACAACTGTTTGTCCGTTTATTTGTTTCGGTAGCTGATGTTAACATTTTGTCGATCTTCCAAGCCGCCGTGTTTGCGGTTAATAAGCTATTGATAAACTCAGTTTCAAGAACAACTGTTTGTCCGTTTATTTGTTTCGGTAGCTGATGTTAAAATTTTGTCGATCTTCCAAGCCGCCGTGTTTGCGGTTAATAAGCTATTGATAAACTCAGTTTCAAGAACAACTGTTTGTCCGTTTATTTGTTTCGGTAGCTGATGTTAACATTTTGTCGATCTTCCAAGCCGCCGTGTTTGCGGTTAATAAGCTGTTGATAAACTCAGTTTCAAGAACAACTGTTTGTCCGTTTATTTGTTTCGGTAGCTGATGTTAACATTTTGTCGATCTTCCAAGCCGCCGTGTTTGCGGTTAATAAGGTATTGATAAACTCAGTTTCAAGAACAACTGTTTGTCCGTTTATTTGTTTCGGTAGCTGATGTTAACATTTTGTCGATCTTCCAAGCCGCCGTGTTTGCGGTTAATAAGCTATTGATAAACTCAGTTTCAAGAACAACTGTTTGTCCGTTTATTTGTTTCGGTAGCTGATGTTAACATTTTGTCGATCTTCCAAGCCGCCGTGTTTGCGGTTAATAAGCTATTGATAAACTCAGTTTCAAGAACAACTGTTTGTCCGTTTATTTGTTTCGGTAGCTGATGTTAACATTTTGTCGATCTTCCAAGCCGCCGTGTTTGCGGTTAATAAGCTATTGATAAACTCAGTTTCAAGAACAACTGTTTGTCCGTTTATTTGTTTCGGTAGCTGATGTTAAAATTTTGTCGATCTTCCAAGCCGCCGTGTTTGCGGTTAATAAGCTATTGATAAACTCAGTTTCAAGAACAACTGTTTGTCCGTTTATTTGTTTCGGTAGCTGATGTTAACATTTTGTCGATCTTCCAAGCCGCCGTGTTTGCGGTTAATAAGCTGTTAATAAACTCAGTTTCAAGAACAACTGTTTGTCCGTACTGGATGCTTTATTTCCGAAGCCGCTATGTCTCTCCGCCATTTTTCAATAGGATTTTCTCGTTGCGGGATTGAACCTTGTTCGCCGACTGTCCGTCGTCGTTATTCCCCTCGCTGTTGGCTTGGAGCATTGAACGAAATACGTTGCGTTCAGCAATGTAGGGCCGTTGGTTTTATTTTGTCCGCGCTTACAAAATAAATAAATAAACCTATACCATCGCCGCAAAAATTTGCGTGACAAAAGAAGTAACAACTGAAGTGCAAAACCTAAAATTGTTTTGTTAATATAGGCAAGCTTCGGTATATGAAAATTATATACTATTCGACCGGTTCCTAGGATTCGGAACCATTTTTTAAATATTTCAAAAGATTTATCTGTGCAGTGCAGCTTCAAACCAGTTTTGTGATCCTTTTGTGCATTTTGGGAGCATGTGTTGAACAAAACTTTATTAATCAAATATAATTACGTAATTACACCTTTACTATATGATACTGTTTAAATAGGAATCCAATTGAACAGAGAATTTTACGGTTGGTTTAACCTGTAGGGACTATCAATCATCCGGATGTCGGGTGTATGCCAAAACAATTCCTAATCTGTGTGAATTTAACTTTAACCACCAGCAAATTCTGACTTACTATATCGATTGGAGTCAAGTTTTTAAAGCAAGATCAGTTGTAAAGTGGTGTGGCTTTATGGTATCCACAGAACGTATTGTGTATAATATATTGTCTACCTGAAAAAATATGTAAGCTTGGTTCTAACGTTCGTTGTCCGTACAAACAGGTTGTATCGCTTCCGAGTTCTATCTATATCAGATATGTGTGCGAACTTTAGTTGTCGATAATATATATGCTAACTCTTTGTAATATTAACAGGAAATGTTTATGATTCGTTGACCATATTTTGTCATTTATATGTCCACATTTATACATAGCTCAGTTTAAAAATTTGCATATGGCAATACATTTTGCAAAATGAATTTCAAATTTCGAGATTTTAGATTTTGGTAAAAAAATTAATTTAGAAATTTTCTTTGACAAATGGTATCTCCATCTGCATATTTGTATCACTACACGCATGTTAATCTTAATAATATTAGTGTGTGATCGACACAGCGACAATGGATTAGTCTCATCGAGGCCATAGTCATGCCAATTTATATCGTTTCGTTCGAAATTTCCCTTGGCACCAACAATTTTTAAAATTGTTTTTCTAAATTGTTTAAAAATTGTTTAAAATTATTGTGTAAAATATTGCTTGAAGCACACTGACGAGAAAGTAAACTTTGTGTCAAAATTATCTGAATTTCTGTTAAAAAATATTGTGCATTAATATGTGCCAAAATTGCTACAGGTATAATACAAAGTCTAGGTGTGCATAACTGGATATAACTGGTTAGCCAGTGAATAGATATCGATTGGTTAGAACATTTTTACTCTTCGTCAATGTGGTTCGAATGTTATAAATTTGCACATTTGTTTTCAAAAATTTTTTCAAAAATTTTCAACTTCAAAAGAAAATTAATAACCCTAAAACTGAAAAATATTGCACGTCGTAATATGAACATTTGCTGACAAGCTGAGTTGAAGAATACCAAGTGTGTATATATAATTAACAATTTTATGCGGCCGAAGTGAAATGTTTGATTTCAAGTCGTATTCGCCAATAACATCTGGATATACGGATGTATGTTATTTTGGCGAAATATTACTATTGACAACATTAATTTTTAGATTAATCGCTTTATCGCATTGGTGAATTATATGTATAGTCGCAATATTTGTACAATTTAGATAAGTAACAGTTTGTAGCGTATTCTAGCGAACGGTCAGAAACTATGGGACTTATTGACAATAATGCAGCTGATATAGCAACTTTAAAGATACAAATGTACTCAAAATATCATACTTACTATCGTGATTGCGGTTTGCAAATTGTGGATGGTATAAAACAACGATGCAGGTTTCCGGGAAAAACAGTAGAATTTCTGTACACTCTGCTCGATAGTGCTAAGATGAACAGGACGTCAGTTCTGTTCAATCTTGGAATAAACGATACATTTAGCAATATCTGGCGATTACTTAACGATGGAAAACTTGATATTAGTAGCTGGTATAATTTACACAGCGAAGGCATCAAAAACATTTTGATGCCACCGTACGAGAGTCTCGTGACTCACGGTATTATCAATCCGGATGAGCATGGCTACAATGTGAAATTATTTCAACCATTCCAACGTAGTGTATGGATTTGTTTAAGTCTAATATCTGTCACGATTTCGGCATTGCTCACAATATCGATTATAACGAGAACAAATTTCTCATCAAACAATATCCAGCGCCAACGAAGGCAGTCATATTGTCAATTGTGGTTCAAGCAATGGTTTCAACTTCACTTTGAGCAGAGAAAAATGCTGCTACAACAACATCGGATGAACAGCACTGCAATCGTATTGTTAGTGTATTATGTAATAGCTTTTGTTATACAACGCCATTATAAAATAATATTTGTAGCTAATTATATACCGCAGACACACCAGATAATCCTGTCCAAGCTGAGCACACCTGAAAAGCTCTACAATCTGCTGACATCAAAATCCGACTATAAAATGATAATACCAAGTCATAATAGTTTGGACAACATGGTTGAATTTTTGAGAATCAAATCACACATTATGATCGAAGGCGATGAGGCTAAACGCATACAACTAGTTACCAGCCGGACTCGTACGATAGCTCTTGACACTCATATGCACACTAATGATTCTCGCGTAATTAAGTTTACTGTTAACGATATGTTATCGCCGCGTCATGTGTTCTTTTATGTTTCGCCAAGATTAGATCGGCAACAATACAAACGTCTCTTATTGATTTATGAACAGCTGATGGAAACAGGACATCAAACTAAAATACAGCAAAAATATCAAATTTTTGACACTCTAGTTGGACAGTATAACCAAGGACACAAACCGGGCACAAATTGGAAAAGTTTACTGTCGGTATTAAAACAGTTAATGGCGCTCTATGGAGGTTTGCTTGTGTCACCTGTACTGGAGGCCACATGTTTAAATCTTAGTACATTGCTTAAAATTTAAATATGATCACCGTAAAGATACAGCAGTGTACAATCAATATAATATGCTTCGTTAATTAAAGAAGTTATTTTATGACAATGTTTATCTGGAATTGAATATTGAATAATATATCGTAATCAATTTGTTAAATGTAATGAATACAATCATTATTACCGCAGCTTTAAGTTGTGATACTGTTTTCGCTTTCTATCAGGTCATCCATTGTTTGTTCAACATAAAGCATAGATGTGATGCGGTAATGGTTCTCGGTTTCCAAATTCAAACGTTAAAGTCCGCCCACCGGAATGAAGTGGTGGACGGCAAACGGCTGGAATCTGCACAACTGTGACATAACCAGAATAGGAATATATAGGTTAATTTATAAGTTAAAATTGATATTCAAGTCTTTACTATAGTTAAACAATCGCATATAAAATTAAAAATTTGTTTTCTACCCAACATTAAGTGTACTGCCCTATCTATATGTCCAGTAATGTAATAACGATGTTAAAATCTGCAAATCGGAACCTTCGCTTGATATATAATGCATCATTTACGATAAGATATGTGCGTCAGGGCCAAATTATGTTACGCGTCCAACTCAACTAGTTTGGGTGAACTATAGCTTAGCTGGACTACTATGGTACATTTTTATAGCTTATCTAGTCTTAATATGACAAACAGTGAGCTTAGCTAGGCTCTGCCTGACAAACGCAGCGTCCGACTGAACTGTCAATTGAGAGATTTAGTGTTATGCTTAGTGTAATAGCATTTTGTTCCATAGTATTTTCACACTAATTCTAAGTTATACATTTGTTTTCATAAATACAATTAACGTTTTAAGCTGTGTGCCGCTTTTGAAGCATTATTTAGATACTTATAGTAAAACGTTATGCTCGCGGACTAAATAGTCTCTGTCTTAAGTTATAGGGCTCAGCTGAATGCCTCGTGACAAAAGCACAATGCGGTTCGACACTAGATGACAAACGCATAGTCTATCTAGACTATTCAAAATTTTAATAGGCGAGCTGGACTGTATGTGTGACATAGTAGTAGCCCACTTGAACGCGTGACATAATTAGGAAAATGCGCACGCATCTTATTGTAAATGATGCATAATATCGTTGTTCCTGGTGCCGAATAAAATTGGGAGAAAGTTAGTAAAAATCAACAAATGATGACACTAGATGACAAATGCATAGCCTAGCTAGACTATTCAAAATTTTAATAGGCGAGCTGGACGGTATGTGTGACATAGTAGTAGCCCACTTGAACGCGTGACATAATTAGGAAAATGCGCACGCATCTTATTGTAAATGATGCATAATATCGTGTCCCCAAAAAAAGGGAGAATGTAAAAATCAACAAATGATGACACTAGATGACAAATGCATAGCCTAGCTAGACTATTCAAAATTTTAATAGGCGAGCTGGACGGTATGTGTGACATAGTAGTAGCCCACTTGAACGCGTGACATAATTAGGAAAATGCGCACGCATCTTATTGTAAATGATGCATAATATCGTTGTACCTGGTGCCGAATAAAATTGGGAGAAAGTTAGTAAAAGTCCGAGAAAAATTTGTAAAAATAGGGTGAAATTGGTAAAAATAAAAAAATTTGATTTCAACAAATTTACTATCTTCCCCTGGAGCGCCGCAAGCCTCCCCCGCAGCACTAGCTATCCCTTTGAGACGTTGGTCTCGGGCTTGTATGGAACTGTATACCTATTTACAGGTTGAAAACCCGTATGGGGCAAATGGATGTTTCAATTCAAACACCATTTCGATTGTGAAAACATTCATTGGCGTTTGATAGCCAAAGTATACTCACAAAATAGCGGAACTGATTACCATTATTGGTTGATACAGTCGAGTTTACGTCGGTAGTGGTAACCGATCCGGTGCTTGACTCTGCGCCTTCTGTGTTGTAACAAAATATGAGTTGAATTGCTTCAGCGGTATATTGATCCAGGCTACTCAAAAACACTGACTGATGTTCGACCTAACCGAACGCTTTCACGCATCATAGTTCAGCGATCACAACGCCTTTTTCATTGCTACATGAATAACGATTTGTTATTACTGTCGGAATCTTCCGATCGATATTGTAGCTGAAGTACGGAGCATCCATAGTTAGCAAAACACCTTTGATCCATCGTCAGAATGGCGTTCTGTCGCTTTACACTTGGCGTCACCAATTGAACAGTTGATAGATCTGTTAGTTCTTTGGAATCGATTTGTGCTTTCAGGAGCTATTGCTCCGTAAGAAATTGTGTCGTATTGATTATCGTCTTCTGGAATGCATTGACCAAACTAGATTCCTGGGCATATGACGAATATCATCCCTGTTCTTGTTGTATCTGGATACACAGAGTAGTGAAATAACCTTCATTAACACGAATAACACAGCAGTTGGATATTAAAAAGTCGTATCCCCATCCTCCGTACCTATGACACGCAAGCACATATATATCGGTGCGTCTTGACTTATGACTATACGATCCGGTTTCTGCGGCTGGACTTCTTTTCGTGGTTCGTATCCGGCTCGCGGTCTTCTGATGCTTAGCGAAGATGATTTTGTTCCACATGTCGGCGCCAGGTTGGTCCACATGGGATGATATTGACATTGACGCTTCGACTACCGTGTTGCTTCTTCCCGATAGCAGGCATGCAAATTGGCTCCCGCTCTCGCCTTGGTCCGTAGTACTTGACGAGTACCGGTTCTCCGACGCCATAGGCATGCGTAGGCTTTGAGACCTCCCGTTGCCGGGACTTATGCGTGAGTAAACGTAAGGTGACCCCGCCAACCATCCTATTTTGTCATTACCGATATCGAATCGCAAACCCTTGTTACTTAAAGGATTAATTTCATTCGATTTTTCGCCAACCGAAAATTAGCAAAATCAAATTCAAGAACCAGAAATTAGACGTTGTGTACGAACAGAATTTTGACAATTTCAATTTGCAAAAATTCTGTTCCCTAGCATTTAAATTTGGATTATGCATTGTTCGCAAACAAATTTAATGCAAAAGTGACGTCTCAATTACATCGACAAAATTTCGTGCTCAAAAATTTGAATAATTTAGCTTGAATTATCGCGAACACAAAGTGGTCAGATTTCAATCGCTAGCGCTGTGTTCGCGAACAGTTTTACGCCGAATTTCACTTGACATAAAAGCAATATGTAACAAATTTTATGAAGAAATTCCAAATAGGATAGTTGGCGGGGTCATCTTAAGTTTACTCGGCATTAGTTGCTTCTTTAGTCTGTTTGATTTGAGGCACATATGCTGGTGATGGCCAGTTCAGCGTTCGCAACTGTTTGTCCGTTTATTTGTTTCGGTAGCTGATGTTAACATTTTGTCGATCTTCCAGCCGCGTGTTTGCGGTTAATAAGCTATAGTGAGTAAACTCAGTTTCAAGAACAACTGTTTGTCCGTTTATTTGTTTCGGTAGCTGATGTTAACATTTTGTCGATCTACCAAGCCGCCGTGTTTGCGGTTAATAAGCTGTTGATAAACTCAGTTTCAAGAACAACTGTTTGTCCGTTTATTTGTTTCGGTAGCTGATGTTAACATTTTGTCGATCTTCCAAGCCGCCGTGTTTGCGGTTAATAAGGTATTGATAAACTCAGTTTCAAGAACAACTGTTTGTCCGTTTATTTGTTTCGGTAGCTGATGTTAACATTTTGTCGATCTTCCAAGCCGCCGTGTTTGCGGTTAATAAGCTATTGATAAACTCAGTTTCAAGAACAACTGTTTGTCCGTTATTTGTTTCGGTAGCTGATGTTAACATTTTGTCGATCTTCCAAGCCGCCGTGTTTGCGGTTAATAAGCTATTGATAAACTCAGTTTCAAGAACAACTGTTTGTCCGTTTATTTGTTTCGGTAGCTGATGTTAACATTTTGTCGATCTTCCAAGCCGCCGTGTTTGCGGTTAATAAGCTATTGATAAACTCAGTTTCAAGAACAACTGTTTGTCCGTTTATTTGTTTCGGTAGCTGATGTTAAAATTTTGTCGATCTTCCAAGCCGCCGTGTTTGCGGTTAATAAGCTATTGATAAACTCAGTTTCAAGAACAACTGTTTGTCCGTTTATTTGTTTCGGTAGCTGATGTTAACATTTTGTCGATCTTCCAAGCCGCCGTGTTTGCGGTTAATAAGCTGTTGATAAACTCAGTTTCAAGAACAACTGTTTGTCCGTACTGGATGCTTTATTTCCGAAGCCGCTATGTCTCACCGCCATTTTTCAATAGGATTTTCTCGTTGCGGGATTGAACCTTGTTCGCCGACTGTCCGTCGTCGTTATTCCCCTCGCTGTTGGCTTGGAGCATTGAACGAAATACGTTGCGTTCAGCAATGTAGGGCCGTTGGTTTTATTTTGTCCGCGCTTACAAAATAAATAAATAAACCTATACCATCGCCGCAAAAATTTGCGTGACAAAAGAAGTAACAACTGAAGTGCAAAACCTAAAATTGTTTTGTTAATATAGGCAAGCTTCGGTATATGAAAATTATATACTATTCGACCGGTTCCTAGGATTCGGAACCATTTTTTAAATATTTCAAAAGATTTATCTGTGCAGTGCAGCTTCAAACCAGTTTTGTGATCCTTTTGTGCATTTTGGGAGCATGTGTTGAACAAAACTTTATTAATCAAATATAATTACGTAATTACACCTTTACTATATGATACTGTTTAAATAGGAATCCAATTGAACAGAGAATTTTACGGTTGGTTTAACCTGTAGGGACTATCAATCATCCGGATGTCGGGTGTATGCCAAAACAATTCCTAATCTGTGTGAATTTAACTTTAACCACCAGCAAATTCTGACTTACTATATCGATTGGAGTCAAGTTTTTAAAGCAAGATCAGTTGTAAAGTGGTGTGGCTTTATGGTATCCACAGAACGTATTGTGTATAATATATTGTCTACCTGAAAAAATATGTAAGCTTGGTTCTAACGTTCGTTGTCCGTACAAACAGGTTGTATCGCTTCCGAGTTCTATCTATATCAGATATGTGTGCGAACTTTAGTTGTCGATAATATATATGCTAACTCTTTGTAATATTAACAGGAAATGTTTATGATTCGTTGACCATATTTTGTCATTTATATGTCCACATTTATACATAGCTCAGTTTAAAAATTTGCATATGGCAATACATTTTGCAAAATGAATTTCAAATTTCGAGATTTTAGATTTTGGTAAAAAAATTAATTTAGAAATTTTCTTTGACAAATGGTATCTCCATCTGCATATTTGTATCACTACACGCATGTTAATCTTAATAATATTAGTGTGTGATCGACACAGCGACAATGGATTAGTCTCATCGAGGCCATAGTCATGCCAATTTATATCGTTTCGTTCGAAATTTCCCTTGGCACCAACAATTTTTAAAATTGTTTTTCTAAATTGTTTAAAATTTGCTTAAAATTATTGTGTAAAATATTGCTTGAAGCACACTGACGAGAAAGTAAACTTTGTGTCAAAATTATCTGAATTTCTGTTAAAAAATATTGTGCATTAATATGTGCCAAAATTGCTACAGGTATAATACAAAGTCTAGGTGTGCATAACTGGATATAACTGGTTAGCCAGTGAATAGATATCGATTGGTTAGAACATTTTTACTCTTCGTCAATGTGGTTCGAATGTTATAAATTTGCACATTTGTTTTCAAAAATTTTTTCAAAAATTTTCAACTTCAAAAGAAAATTAATAACCCTAAAACTGAAAAATATTGCACGTCGTAATATGAACATTTGCTGACAAGCTGAGTTGAAGAATACCAAGTGTGTATATATAATTAACCAATTTTATGCGGCCGAAGTGAAATGTTTGATTTCAAGTCGTATTCGCCAATAACATCTGGATATACGGATGTATGTTATTTTGGCGAAATATTACTATTGACAACATTAATTTTTAGATTAATCGCTTTATCGCATTGGTGAATTATATGTATAGTCGCAATATTTGTACAATTTAGATAAGTAACAGTTTGTAGCGTATTCTAGCGAACGGTCAGAAACTATGGGACTTATTGACAATAATGCAGCTGATATAGCAACTTTAAAGATACAAATGTACTCAAAATATCATACTTACTATCGTGATTGCGGTTTGCAAATTGTGGATGGTATAAAACAACGATGCAGGTTTCCGGGAAAAACAGTAGAATTTCTGTACACTCTGCTCGATAGTGCTAAGATGAACAGGACGTCAGTTCTGTTCAATCTTGGAATAAACGATACATTTAGCAATATCTGGCGATTACTTAACGATGGAAAACTTGATATTAGTAGCTGGTATAATTTACACAGCGAAGGCATCAAAAACATTTTGATGCCACCGTACGAGAGTCTCGTGACTCACGGTATTATCAATCCGGATGAGCATGGCTACAATGTGAAATTATTTCAACCATTCCAACGTAGTGTATGGATTTGTTTAAGTCTGTGTAAAATATTGCTTGAAGCACACTGACGTGTATTGATCCAGGCTACTCAAAAACACTGACTGATGTTCGACCTAACCGAACGCTTTCACGCATCATAGTTCAGCGATCACAACGCCTTTTTCATTGCTACATGAATAACGATTTGTTATTACTGTCGGAATCTTCCGATCGATATTGTAGCTGAAGTACGGAGCATCCATAGTTAGCAAAACACCTTTGATCCATCGTCAGAATGGCGTTCTGTCGCTTTACACTTGGCGTCACCAATTGAACAGTTGATAGATCTGTTAGTTCTTTGGAATCGATTTGTGCTTTCAGGAGCTATTGCTCCGTAAGAAATTGTGTCGTATTGATTATCGTCTTCTGGAATGCATTGACCAAACTAGATTCCTGGGCATATGACGAATATCATCCCTGTTCTTGTTGTATCTGGATACACAGAGTAGTGAAATAACCTTCATTAACACGAATAACACAGCAGTTGGATATTAAAAAGTCGTATCCCCATCCTCCGTACCTATGACACGCAAGCACATATATATCGGTGCGTCTTGACTTATGACTATACGATCCGGTTTCGGCGGCTGGACTTCTTTTCGTGGTTCGTATCCGGCTCGCGGTCTTCTGATGCTTAGCGAAGATGATTTTGTTCCACATGTCGGCGCCAGGTTGGTCCACATGGGATGATATTGACATTGACGCTTCGACTACCGTGTTGCTTCTTCCCGATAGCAGGCATGCAAATTGGCTCCCACTCTCGCCTTGGTCCGTAGTACTTGACGAGTACCGGTTCTCCGACGCCATAGGCATGCGTAGGCTTTGAGACCTCCCGTTGCCGGGACTTATGCGTGAGTAAACGTAAGGTGACCCCGCCAACCATCCTATTTTGTCATTACCGATATCGAATCGCAAACCCTTGTTACTTAAAGGATTAATTTCATTCGGTTTTTCGCCAACCGAAAATTAGCAAAATCAAATTCAAGAACCAGAAATTAGACGTTGTGTACGAACAGAATTTCGACAACTTCAATTTGCAAAAATTCTGTTCCCTAGCATTTAAATTTGGATTATGCATTGTTCGCAAACAAATTTAATGCAAAAGTGACGTCTCAATTACATCGACAAAATTTCGTGCTCAAAAATTTGAATAATTTAGCTTGAATTATCGCGAACACAAAGTGGTCAGATTTCAATCGCTAGCGCTGTGTTCGCGAACAGTTTTACGCCGAATTTCACTTGACATAAAAGCAATATGTAACAAATTTTATGAAGAAATTCCAAATAGGATGGTTGGCGGGGTCATCTTAAGTTTACTCGGCATTAGTTGCTTCTTTAGTCTGTTTGATTTGAGGCACATATGCTGGTGATGGCAGCAGCGTGTTGCTCTTAGCGCGGATCTGTAGTGAGTTTAGCAACTGGCTTCTAGAATATCCGCTTCCGGTAGGCGTTCTCTGGTACTGGATCACGAATTCACTCAGGACTCCTTTTGGTAGAAGACTTGCTTTTCGGATCGCTGCCTGAAGGCTTGAACCAGCAGTTCGACTGCACCGTTTATTGCAGAGTGACACGGTGCTCCAGTGAGGCGCGTGATACCATTATCTTGGCACCAAGCCTTGAATGTTTCCGATTAGAAGATCGGAGCGTTGTCTTCGACCAGCGTTTGCAGATAGCCGAAATGCGAGAATCCATGGCTTCTCCGGCATCATCCATAGATGAACGGTTGGTTTTGACGGAATGTTCCGGAGTTCGGAACACATGCTCTCGATATCTGATTGGTGTTCTGCCAGTAGACAGCTGCCCGAGCCAATTGTTTCATACGCTGTATCCCAAAATGCCCTAGGTGCAGCAGTTCGACGACTTGCGGTGGAAGACTCGCGGATATGACCATTACCGATTTGTGCACTAGGCATGTTTTGCAGGTTGAGCAGCGATCCTTCTCCTTTGAATTAGTCACCAGATCCGCAAGATGGGCGACTTAGTGAAGCCGTATCTTCTGCCCAGTTTTCGCATAAGGTCTTCTGGGAAAGGCAACCGATTGCAGCGTGTCTCCAACTGGCGATTGCCCCTGTTCCAGTAGTCGCCGCACACCCGTACATTTGACTTTGATTGGCCAGGGCAAAGCGCTTTTCGAACTAGAACCGCGGGCTTCCGTAGTCGCAGAATCGTACTGGCTTCCACACTCCCTTTATTGACGCTTTCGTGGTACGCTTTGGCCATTCATCCTGGACTGCGAACGGCACAGGCCTTGCTTTTTTGGAGACAGGCTTTGCATCCGGGTTGAACTTGACATCCAGCTCAAAGTCGTTGAGACATTCAAATTCGTTCTTCCATCGATCAGGCAATTCGTCGCATAGCTTTTGGCAGGCATCTTGTAGATCCTTGTCCGGGAAAAGATCGTCGAATACGGCGATTACCCGTCGTTTCGCGTCATCCCGTGCTTCATCTAGCGATATTTCCAGAGTGTCTGACAAAGTTCTACCAGCACTGGTTCAGACCGTGGAAATTTGGAAATAACGTACTTGATGTCCCATCTTACTTCGGTTCCAGGTTGCGAAGTGGCTCCTATGAACGTTCCCAAAACTGAAATTTCGTGATAGGTTGCCGATTTGTGTCGCTACTTGGGTTTCGGGAGCTTGGGATTTTCAATGTGTTCCAAGATATTTTGGTTGAAGGGATACAGGTAGGCATCGTCATCTATTCCGCGGAGAATGGGTGTTGGGACGCCTGACAGGAATGGCGTGATGCCGATAGAGGTCCGACGGCTCAGGGTGTAACTCACAATTCCCCCCTTATGAGCTTATGTGTACTACTAATTTTATGGTAAACCCAGCAATGCTGGTTGTACAGAACTGCTAAGTCACCGTAGCTACGCTATCAGTTTGTAGATTTCACAGATCTAAATTTTATATCTGTTACGAATTCGGGCTATATATTGTCTGTCCGCTTCTCTGGAACCACTGAGTTTAGTGGATACACCAAATGACCATGTGAAAATACAGGGCACGTTGCAGACCGACACAGCAACCCATATAGTGGCATTAATCTACAGTAAGACAGCTCAATGAAGAAAACTGGAATCCATGCATGGTATATTTGAGTTGGGTTCACCCAAAATACCACGGATAAAACTTACACTTCATTTTACTTATATTTGTCTTCTAACAACCACAATATTTGAGTATTAACTATTTTACTTGAATAAAGTACACAAAAATGCCTAAGAACTCAAAAATTTATAGATTTACGTTTATGCTTATTGTTTTTAGTCATTGGAGATTGCCATAGACATTTTCCTGCAAAATCGAACGTAACAGGGATTCTTCGGAAAAAGTTCATCGTTAATTGAGTACAGTAGTATTGCTTTGATGAGCAAATCAGACTCATCTTATTCCTTAACCATTACACACGCAGTGTACCATGGGTGTATGGCCGGTCTGGAATTGATATAATCATTTGCTTTCGTCTTCGCTTCGTTCGGTAACAGCTAAAATTTTTTATGAAACGATCACTAATAATTTAAATGTCAGTAAACTTACTAAAATGAGTTGTGATGAACAGGCTTACATACCTGGTGACACATAAATTTAGTATATTTAAACTTACGGGATTGATCTAACGACTCTGAACTACACAATTGATGTAGTTTTTAGTTACAAAAATATTCTACAGTCAAAAGTCAAACAGAAGCTCTTTAGTAAAGTTTTCTTCGGACAAATTTTAGGGCCAACGTAACCCTGAGTCGCAAAAGTGTAAAATTAATGCCATGCCGTTTTCGATATACTAAGCCTATGAGACATACACTAAGCCTTAGAATAAGTCGGCGGCCTCCCGAAACTACAGTAAGCCGTTGTTTATTCTAACAATATAACGCATTGCCGCTCAGGGTTACCTGGGCCAATTTTAGAATCACCTGTTTGTTTTGGGACTATTACAGTTTAAAATCAGTTCTTGACTTAGTCACACACGGGCAGTGAATGATGAGCTCTGACATGAATCTAAAGGTTCTACTAAAAGGAGTCAATTCACGTTAACGAATTTCGATAAGTTTATAACTAGCTAACAATTTTAACATATTTTCATGAAATTATGTGTGTTTTGTAGTTCCTGATATTTGCTTCCTAGCGCACTATTACAAGGAAGGCGAAACAAAATGTTGGGCATTTGAATTGTTACAGTGTAGTCTTGAGGATCAGATTCATGACGGTTGGGCTGTTCAGGTTTATAATTATATTTTTTAATATTTGTACATACAAGATATAAAGTTTAGGCAGAAAATGTGAAACGCGTTTTTAGGCTCGCAAAAATAAACTCAGCAAACTGTGGTTTCTTTAATTGCTTTATCGTTATCCGTTTCACATAAGGAACGCTAGTCAAAAGGCTTTTTCATTGACAGCAATCTTGCACAGTTTGTATCAGCCGTATGGAATCTTCTTATGCATAACCTGGGCATAACGCGTAAGCGCACAACTGCTTACCATGCTGCAACTAATGGGGCAATTGAAAGATTCCACAGAACTCTTAAAAATGCCCTCCGCTCGAGTTGTAAGAACAACAGTTGGTATCATGCATTACCATTTGCTCTTTTAGGAATACGGTCAACTGGGAATGACAACGGCTATAGCCCCTCACAATTAGTATTTGGGTCCAACGTTGAACTTCCAGTCGATTTCTTTATACCTAGACCTGTTGACCATGATATGCCAACTGAACATTTTCTTGAAAAATTCTATGCTCTCATAAAATCGTTCCCAGCACCGCAGCGCAAACATCGCGCAATGCATTATGTTCCAAAAGAACTGAAATATTCTGACTATGTATGGTTGCAGGAGAAATCACCAAAATCTTCCTTAAGCGATAGATATTCTGGCCCATACAAAGTTATCGAACGAGACGATAAAACGATCTCTATAAAACTAACAGATCGTCTTGAAAAAATCTCAATCGATAGAGTCAAACCGGCATTTCTTTTGTCAGGTAGTGAGCATACAAGTTCAACATCCGCTACACCAACAAAGGAACAAAGAAATGGTGACATCAAATTGGATATTTCAAATAAAAAGCCTGCACAACAAAGAGTAAGATTTCCAGAAAACACAGTTGTTATAGCAAAATTTCCATCATACCCTCCATGGCTCGCTGTTGTTGTTGATTATCGCACAACAACGTTAGAGAAATTTACGAAATCGAGCTAACGACATCGCCGTTCGTTGTTTTGGAACTAATCGCTTTGCATTTATACCGAGTGACAAAATAACACCATTTAAGAAATGCGTTACAAAGCATCGGGCATTGCAACGGGCATTCAACCTCGCACAAGATTACATAGTTGCTGTCAATGAAAAAGCCTTTTGACTAGCGTTGCTTATGTGAAACGCATAACGTTTTTAAAAAAGCAATTACAGCGCATGGTGTAATTGGTTCAAAGTATTCGTTCTTGGGTTTTTATTTTTATATGTATTGTCAAATAAACGATGATAATGCAAGTTAAATGTACATCATAAAGCCCATTGGCTCGGTTCATTGGTGAACCCGACGTGATTTCAGTTACGTCGAAAAAAAATGGTAGTACGATTTAAATAAAACTATGGAACTTTCAGCTATTTTAGTATCTTTCGTCATCACCGCATGAAATACCGCAGAATAGAAAGTCAATTCGTGTTAAATACTGATTTAAAACAGTTTTAAAGCTCGTAGGACTGGGAAAGCCGTTGTTTACATCTTGTCTTATCATTTGATCTATTCTATAATTTGAATTTTTGTTAGATTTTAGTCATGGGAACGCTTAAATTAAATTTCACGGTTTACATTTTGCGTTGAAATATTTTTCTCATTCCGGAAAAAATTCGTTGTGTTAGATGCACAGTTGTCAAGTTTCTAGCTCAAACATTTCAAGAATACATGCTAACAATCAGAGGCCTCGGCGAAGAGGGAAGGTCACCTTACTAGGGAATAGAAGCCCTCGCGTAAGTTTCTCCTGGGCAGTGCTGAAAAAGGTTTACAATCTCCCCTCCCATTGAGGACGCATTCGGGTGAAATTGACGAAAATGAAAGTGCGATCTGGCGTGGGAGGTCATGAACTCTGACCTCCCTGAGAGCATCTGCTGTCCTGAAACGACTTTTCTCCACGAAACCCACGGTTACTCCTTTCCCCAGATCCCAAAGCGTCGGCATGTAGGAATGTTAACATCCAAAAAAATTAATCTATTCAAAAACCGAAGTATCGCCTTAGCTGCAAAACTGTACGAAGCAAATGTTATGCAGTTTTAAATTATTTGTATACGAAAATATAAAAATTACTTTATACCATATATTTTTAAGGTTCGTCGTATGTTTTAAACATATTTACGTCAATTTAAGGTTTACCACGTTTCTACGCACGCAATATATCAAAACATGCATGGATTTTTATTAGTGCATAAAGACAAATAAACATGCAGAAATAAGTGATAAATTGAACTTCTGTATTCGAATAACTTATGAGGCATATAAGTATGTAATAAACGCCGCGATATGTACAGAAATAGTAACGTCTAAGATAATCATCTCGTAGACTGGATATCGTACCCAGATCACAATCAGTTTGTATTCAAGTATTGCTTTTAAAAAAGCTGCTGCGACTATTTGCTGCGAGCGAAATTGAAATTCGAAGAAACAAAATTGACACAATTATCAGTTTTCCAGCAGTTTAGCTTGTTATTTTTCACCGCCATTACACGGGATAAGCTGTTGTATTGAATGTACCCAAATTCATGTGTGTGTGGTGATGCGCACTGCATAGTTACAGCAAAGGTCAAGTTGATAGGCAGTAATGTTTTGTCACTAAACATGCCTTCTGGTGTAGATGTTGAACATCGCAATCGTTGGATTTTAAATTTTTAAAATTTTAAAAGCCCTCGTACGAGTGTGGAAGAGGCGTGTGCATTAGTAGATATCAGCAACGTTTTCATGTTGTTTGTCATTCAAAAAAGTTTCGTTTTAACAGCTAGTTGAGTTTATACCGTTTTGTACTAGTGTAGACAGCGACCTTTCCCGTTTTGTACTCCTGTTCGAGTGAATTTGTTAGTTATTTATCGCACAGTGATGTTACATCTTTAGCCCGCGATACCAATCTCATGAATTAATAGACACGGATGTACTATGAATGAGCTTTTGTGGACAATCGACATTGTTCACTAAACTCTATTTATGTTTTTTATAGACGATTATTAGGCCACTGAGTTCAGGGCGCGTACTGAATAAGCACCAGGCATAAAAATCTTTGTTGCTCGCGACAAGTACCTCCCGAGGTTGCAATAACCACACATAAACCCGTGTTCTCTATGGCGGACTAGTGCCTCATTCATCAAGTGTTTTCATCAATATAGATCATGACGCCATCACACTATGTCGCAATAATGCAAAGTCGGTTGCAGGATAAAGAGACTTGTAGTTTCCCTGAGGACGGGTGGCGATAACTGACAGAGTCCTTCTGCTTGCCCGTACAACGTTCTAAAAGTCGCTGGTTCAAACTTCAGCCACCCAGTTTATTTTGCTTCTATTCGCATGGTTTATTCATCAAACTGTTCGGTCCGCCTCAAAACATGAGCTTATTAGCACCTTACCCTGCAGTGAAATCAGTCAAAAACAGTTCAGTGCCACAACGTCTACCAGTAGATTCAAAGTTAGATGGTCATAATTCTGTAGTTCGATTGTCGCCGTAACACAACTTTTGAACCAGCTGCGTTTTACAAATTTACTGCATCAACTACTTGCCGCTACGTTAAAGTAAACGCTTTGCATAATATGAAGTTTTGTGAGATTAGGTAGCTACAAACCAAAACATTTTTTTAATTATACGGTGCTCTAAGAGTGTAGGGATGTTATAGGACACCGAGTGATCTCTGGGTCCAAAAACACCAAATCCTCCTCCCAACCAAACGTTTAGGTTTTACGCAAATTCTTATATTAAGCGCCCCATTCCCTTCTGTTTTCGCGTTTTGGTTTAAATTCCTTGTTTTCGTTTTGAATTGGACCTAATTTGCATAAAGACAGTTAAACTATTAGCTAAGTTAATGTTGTTTTTAGTTTAGTTTTCCTAGAATGTGGAACGGACCTTTACGGCGATTAGCATTTTAGAACGTTGTTTATTGTGTTATATATTTGGAATCGGCTACATAGCTAACCAACATTGCGTCAGCGTACGTGTTCAGTGTTGGTGCGTTAGTATACTTACCGGCACAGAAAGGTGGACTTAAAGTTTGCTTTTGTACAGGTTTTTCGGTATTTGATACTCATTTAGGAGTGAAAAAGGGTTTGTTACGCAAAAAGAATTGCGTAAGGTCGGTTGGCTTTGGAGTTCATGTTTTTACTAACGGCTTGGAACGGATGTTTAAAGAATGGTGTGTCGAAAGGTCACAGCTGCACATACGAGTATTTTTGAAAGAAATAAGGAACTCTAGTGGCACATAACCCTTATCAGGAGCGAATACTTAACAGGTAACGGCCCTCCGTTAGTGGTTTCGAAGCGAATAATTACCGATTTATCTGAGTAAACCATGTGAAGTATAGCTGTGGGGCAACTCCGTGAGCATATCATGGGCGTGTTCGTGTTGCGCGTGACCATCTGATTGAAACAATTCTCCACGGAAACGCCGGTCTGACCAGCTGTTCGGGGGCCGGAGAATTGTAGGGAAACTAGAGAACAGTTGACCGCTACTAACTAGTTATAGCCTGCCAGCCGTTCATGGGCGACTACATTAATATAATCGGCAGGTAATAGTGTCACTCTAAGGCTCAGGTTAAGGTAATCAATTAATCGTACAATTGTCTACCGTTCGGGGACGATTGTATCAATTCACAAGAGCTTTATTAATCTAGAAGCTAACCTAAATCTGTTATCCCTCAACCTTAACACAATTGTCAGTCGTTCGGGGGCATACCTTCGGAGCATATATTCAGAGGGTTTAGTGGTGCTTGCCTAGTTTGGCATGGGACGCACCTCTCTCAATCTGCGTTTGAACTTGTACAGATTATCAGGCAGGACAGTGTCATTATCCAGTTGATTCCATGATTGAATGATCCGACAAGTTAAGAAATGTTTTCGTACATTAGTGCGCACAGATGGTTGAATCAGCTTTAGATCGTAGCCACGTAGCGATCGATTAGGGGAGGAGAAATAATGATAAGGATCCAGAATAGTATGATTATGGAAGATCTTGTATGAATTGACCATATCGATGGTTTTTCGCCGACATTGGAGGGTTGTGATCGAATCAGGATTGAGTTCGGAATATAACTTTAGGCAACAGCGTTGAATTCTTTCGAGGCGTTCAATGCCAGTGTTGTACTGAGGCGACTAAATTACGGCAGCAAATTCAAGCAACGGACGGACGATTCCTTTGAATAGCGGCACGATCACCGATGGGTGGTGAGACGCAAGCGAACGGCGCATCAAACAAATACGTCGATTGGATGCTGATTCAATAATATCAATGTGTCTGTTGAAACGGAGGTCATCTGAGATAGTGACGCCTAAGTCGCGGACATTGTCAACTTGCTGGATGTTGACTCAGGGAGGGTATACTGGACAGGAAAACGGCTTTGTTCGCGTATGCGAAGTACCATGCATTTGGATGGTTTTAGATCCAGCAACCACCGGCGACACCATGCAGCAACAGTATCAAGATCAGTTTGTAAGACAGCACAGTCGAACTGACTTTCAATCATACGATAGAGCATAATATCGTCAATTTGATAGTAGATCGTTACAGATATCATTGACGAATAAGATGAAGCGATTGGGATTGCTGTTGGTTCCCTGGGGGATACCACTGCTAACCGCCTGCCACCCTGTTTCTAAAACTACAAATCCGGAATACTCCGTTTCACGACTTCCGCCGAAATTTCTTCCCCTACCGGGTGGTCAGGGCATGGAACAACTTACCCTCTAGCGTAGTTTATGCCGCAAATTTAAAATCCTTTAAGCGTCAGCTGCACTCCAGTGGTTCCTTACCTGATCTATAACATCCATACTGTTATATTGTGTCCTTCTATTTTAATCGCAACGACACGCTCAACACCAGCATCATTCCAATGAGGCGTCACGGGTCCACGGTCAGTGGATGGTCAACATTCTTCGATTTCCACCATACATTTTGCCACCTGACGTGTGGACGCGTTCAGGTACATATTCAGGTACATATACACCATTTAGGACGACGCGATGACACCGATGTGTCAAAAAAGTACAAAACCACCGCAGGAGTTTACCCCTTATGCCATAGCATCTCATCTTGATCAGAAGTTGTTAAAATGGTACTAAATCAAACGCTTTACGAACGAAAGTCCAAGTAAATGTCATCATTTAAGTAAGGGCAATTGTATTAAATAAGGATTAGTATTAGTGTAAATCTAAGGTCTAGGCTGAGGTACTCAGATACTCGTACAGTTGTCAGCCTTGCTCACCGGCCGGCATCATTTCACAATTTGATTGTTGAGAGAATTTGCCAATAGCGATGCCGGCGAAATAAAGACACCGTTATCGGTGCCATGTGTCATGTCGTTGTCCAGCTGCGGTATGCAAGATGCTTTCGAGGGCAATTGTACCAAACTCACAAGCGAAATAGAGTATAGCCGATAAACCAACCTTAACACTAACAGCAAGAAGGGACAAGTTTATTTAGGGTGCGTAAGTGGCTGAGTATAGATAGCTTATAATGATAGTAGCTTAAATCATGGTGAAAATTACCGGTGGATAAAAAGACTTTATCGAGTAATATCGGTACTAAAGAGTTGTGCCGCAAGAATAACGTCTAATACGCATTACGTCTAATGTAAAAGTTATTTTTAATTTTTTTTCAACCCACTATACCTTCATTTTTCCCTGCATCTGTTTTACCTGAATTACCTAGGTGTGGCCACCTAGAATTGTCAACGAGATGTCACCAATTGATTGTGAATGGCCACACATCAGCCGTAGTCGGCTGTTCACGTTCGAGTGTATTGAAGATATCGACTACGTTGAAACGGAGCAGCATGGCTGGAAGCAAACACAAAAAGTGTTTACTATATATATGTTTCGTAGTTCCGGATATGGTTGCTGGTTCCGGTTATTCCCTGGTACGGGGACATGGCGCCCCCATGGTTCATCTACCCAAAATTCCCAATTTTATTGTGACGTCCTGGAACGCTGATAGCTTTCACTTGGGAGTTTTCGGGCATGGGAAACTTATTGCCAGTGTTGGTTTTGTTGGTTTTTGTGCGGTATTGTGTGAGGGTCTCACATATACTATATCAACGTATCCTATCGAGAACTGATTGGCTGTGCTGTACCTATGCTTCACTACGTTCTGCAATCTCGATAGAGTTACTAGTTGCTACACATCCTGTCTATTTTTGTTAAACCTCTAGAAATTCACCTTGAACTGCACATTATAATCGTTGTGCGGAACTATAGTTTACTTATGTTGCTTCCTGCGAATTCGACTGTGCTTGTGGCAGTACAAGCCTCTAGTTCAGCAAATATTATTGCCTGTGTAGTAGTGGTTGACTGGTAACATTACTGAATTATTTTATCGGTTTGCAGTTGTAGTGTTTGAATGCAGATAAATTAAATTTCAGGCTGTGTATATAAGCATTGAATATATCTTTTCCATGTTAGCAAGTACACGTGAGCGACGGCAAAATGCGGGTAGTAAAATAGCGCAACTGTTAGAGCGCTGTGACGAGGATGATTTTTATAAAACAACGTACGGCGGATTTTATGAGGTTAGTTTTTTTTGCAAATCCATACGTAAACATATTAAGAAGGTATATATGTATTTGTCAACTACCGTTTGATTTGGACGTACGCTTCGACTAAATTGGCCAAAATAATCTGGACATAATTAACTCAGACCGAAAGACTAAAAATGGTACCCTATAATGATAGTGTGTAACACACCTTCTTCACATTTTCCCACAAAGTGCAACGATGGAGTAGTTATTCGCTAATAATTTTAGAATTATGGGTGAAACTTGCTGGGCTTCGTTTATTGCATATTTTGGTAATATTGTTACAATAAATTCATGCACGGGCTTACATTTGTTTATTCTCGACGACGCGGTATATATATATAAAATAACGATTGTAAAACATTATGAAATTTGCGATTTATTTAAAATAAGCTATTAAAATTATGCTTTCGTTGAAAGGATTTTATTCAATATTTTTATTTGTTTGTAATCCGACGTCCACGATAAGAATCAAAATATTAGTGGACCCGAATAGCTAAAATCGGAAAGTTTTCACTTCGCGTTGGTTTTGTTTGAGAAATAAGCGCGACAAAAAGCTATATACAAGTAGATTCTCGTATGCGGCGAATAAATAGTTACAAAAATTCATCAATACAGTGTAGTTGAGAGCTGTGCACAAATCCTTTGCACAGTCGACCGCTGTGTTCAAAAAATTTTACTCGCCTAATCGCTTACTTCAATTAAAAAACAATTGTTGGTCAAAGAGGTTCTAGCTTTGCTGGACTATTTCAATAGTATAACGCTACGCTTACTTCAATAATAAACAGCTACCCAGTGGAAGGCTTTTTGATCTTTATTGCCTATTCCACTGGCCTGTCCACACCCCTCCGAAAAGTGTGGGGGCAGCCATGTTCATTCTCGGGGGGAAATTAAAAGTGGGGGGATAAATTTTGCTTAAAAATGCTAAATATTCCCATATTTTCATGCAGTTTTACTGCCATGAATGTATCTTCAAGCTAAAAACGATATTTCAGCATTATAAATAATGGTAATTAATGTTTAAAAAACTATTTGCAAACAAAAAATATTAATTTTCAGACATAAAAAAAAATTTTGAATTAGTTGAACATGAGGGCTTCGGCCGAGCGGGAGGGGACGGACATGGGGAAAAATCTGACGAACATGGGGGATTTGAAAAGTGGGGGTCACCCCCACTGTGGACAGGACAGTTCCAAATAGCAGGTAGGGTGTCAAATGTTTAGATTTACCGCAGGTTCACCTAATCATGCCCAGGTTAATTTTAGCCTGCCCAGTTTGTTCTCCAGGTCCCTGTGGTACTCTCCTCGCGACTAAAAAATTAGCAAATGTGTTACTAATTTTTTTAAATGCAAAGGTATGCTAATTTATATGTTTTGTAAAATCGTCAAATTTTTGTGAGAATAAAACTCGCCAAAATTTTCCTCTCTTAGATATTCACACATGTATGGGCCGCTTCAAAGCCCATTTTGATTGACTCAACTCCGCAGCGTAAACAATGGCAACAGCAGCACATCATGCGCAGCTATATAGAATATTAACTGCTATACAAATGAGATGAGTAGCAACTATATAGCTAGATGGTTTCGGAGATATTGCTAAATTGTTTATTTTGGGTTCTAAGGGATGGTTCAAAAACCCAATTTTACTTAACCCTGCAGCGTAAATAATGAACAATAATATCAACACACCATTTGTAGCTACATAGAGGATTAATTGTTCAGTAAAATGATACCAAAAACACCTATATCTCGAGCGATTGAAGAGATATTACGATTTTCGTATTTTTTGGGTTCCATGTTTCCATTTTAGAACCCGGTTTCACCTAAATCATACATTCTAACTGAGAGACGTTGCATAGCATTTTCAGTCGTATAGGGGCTTATTTACTCTGCAAAATGAGGACAATTTGACTCGGAGATGTATTTGATTCTATAGTTACTATATGTATATATATAACGTGATTTTTGGACAACTTGGGGACCCGTCCCTTTGGACCATTTTGCGGGGGGGCGACGTATTGGAATCGCAATTCGCGCCTAACTAAAGGGCAGAAATAGGGAACAGAGAATCCATCCGGGCAGCCAAATTTGAGTAATGCGTATCCGTGCAAACCCAGTGGCTGTTATTGTCAAATGTCACAAGTGTTATATTAGGCAACTAAGAATTTTTCGCTTCGTTCGTTTCAGTCACTACATTCAGAATTGAACTATAATACACATTACATAGCGAGAATCTATCGACCAAGTGCAGGATCAGTGCATTTTAGCCCCAATTTTAGGGCAAAAGTTTATGGATTTTGGAGTGGAAAAACTGGCTTTTTTGTTTGCTTGTCAGAGAAAAATATTCATATTTTTAGTCGTGCAGAAAAGTTCTTTGAGGGCTGAAATAGCGGTAGCCAAAATGACCTGGGGGTTTCTGGGAAATCAATTTGTAGATTTTACAATTTTGGGTTTTATCTGTTATTGATTCAAACTATACATTGACTGTCCACTTCCCTGGGTTCACTAATTTAGGAATCAATTTGTAGATTTTACAATTTTGGGTTTTATCTGTTATTGATTCAAACTATACATTGACTGTCCACTTCCCTGGATTCACTAATTTAGGAATCAATTTGTAGATTTTACAATTTTGGGTTTTATCTGTTATTGATTCAAACTATACATTGACTGTCCACTTCCCTGGATTCACTAATTTAGAAATCAATTTGTAGATTTTACAATTTTGGGTTTTATCTGTTATTGATTCAAACTATACATTGACTGTCCACTTCCCTGGATTCACTAATTTAGGAATCAATTTGTAGATTTTACAATTTTGGGTTTTATCTGTTATTGATTCAAACTATACATTGACTGTCCACTTCCCTGGATTCACTAATTTAGGAATCAATTTGTAGATTTTACAATTTTGGGTTTTATCTGTTATTGATTCAAACTATACATTGACTGTCCACTTCCCTGGGTTCACTAATTTAGGAATCAATTTGTAGATTTTACAATTTTGGGTTTTATCTGTTATTGATTCAAACTATACATTGACTGTCCACTTCCCTGGATTCACTAATTTAGGAAATATACCAGATAGTAATATGAAATGAAAACCACGCTCGCTGACCAACAGAGCGGGCATATTTGGTATCAGTTTACAGTGAGACAGCACAACAGGAAAACTGGAACGCATAGTTTACTTGAAATAGCTTCGCCTTAAATACCACGGTGTTTATATTTACACTTCATTTGCATATATTTGCCTTCAAACAAACCCAATATTTTGCAATATTGCAATATTTGGTAAAACCAATTTGCTATTTGATATGCTGCTCGGTAATAAATTGTGAGTACCATACCATAAAATATCGTTCTCAATATTTGAACAAACAGTTAACCGGTAGACGCCCCAAGTTGTAATGGTACCACGGCTGATATAAATACTTAGGTAATAATCATTTTTCACAATGATATGTTTGAATATTTTTTGTATTTTTACATCAAATATCTCTCGCATAAGGCTAAAATGATAATGCAACCTATTTGTAGCGGTTTCAGTTTTTCTACAATTTCTAAAAATTGTTCTACACAACGTATTTTGGATACGAACTTTTCGGTCAGCTTAGCTTTTCGTCAGTCACAGTAGTTAACCACTCGACTGGCCACTTTTCTCATCTCAAATATCGCCAGAAAGTCTGCTCAGCTCTATCATTTTTATAATTCTATTGCAGATACTGGAATTAATAATACAATAGTTGTGTTATACACTCGAAGAATGAATTCACAATTAAAGTTTCCGTCAATCAAACGTCCCCCAGGGAGGTTGACTGGCCACTTTTCTCATCTCAAATATCGCCAGAAAGTCTGCTGAGCTCTATCATTTTTATAATTCTGTTGCAGATACTGGAATTAATAATACAATAGTTTTGTTATACACTCGAAGAATGAATTCACAATTAAAGTTTCCGTCAATCAAAGGTCCCCCAGGGAGGTTGACTGGCCACTTTTCTCATCTCAAATATCGCCAGAAAGTCTGCTGAGCTCTATCATTTTTATAACTCTATTGCAGATACTGGAATTAATAATACAATAGTTGTGTTATACACTCGAAGAATGAATTCACAATTAAAGTTTCCATCAATCAAAGGTCCCCCAGGGAGGTTGACTGGCCACTTTTCTCATCTCAAATATCGCCAGAAAGTCTGCTGAGCTCTATCATTTTTATAATTCTATTGCAGATACTGGAATTAATAATACAATAGTTTTGTTATACACTCGAAGAATGAATTCGCAATTAAAGTTTCCGTCAATCAAAGGTCCCCCCAGGGAGGTTGACTGGCCACTTTTCTCATCTCAAATATCGCCAGAAAGTCTGCTGCGCTCTATCATTTTTATAATTCTATTGCAGATACTGGAATTAATAATACAATAGTTGTGTTATATATACACTCGAACAATGAATTCGCAATTAAAGTTTCCGTCAATCAAAGGTCCCCCAGGGAGGTTGACTGGCCACTTTTCTCATCTCAAATATCGCCAGAAAGTCTGCTGAGCTCTATCATTTTTATAATTCTATTGCAGATACTGGAATTAATAATACAATAGTTTTGTTATACACTCGAAGAATGAATTCACAATTAAAGTTTCCGTCAATCAAAGGTCCCCCAGGGAGGTTGACTGGCCACTTTTCTCATCTCAAATATCGCCAGAAAGTCTGCTGAGCTCTATCATTTTTATAATTCTATTGCAGATACTGGAATTAATAATACAATAGTTGTGTTATACACTCGAAGAATGAATTCACAATTAAAGTTTCCGTCAATCAAAGGTCCCCCAGGGAGGTTGACTGGCCACTTTTCTCATCTCAAATATCGCCAGAAAGTCTGCTGAGCTCTATCATTTTTATAATTCTATTGCAGATACTGGAATTAATAATACAATAGTTTTGTTATACACTCGAAGAATGAATTCACAATTAAAGTTTCCGTCAATCAAACGTCCCCCAGGGAGGTTGACTGGCCACTTTTCTCATCTCAAATATCGCCAGAAAGTCTGCTGAGCTCTATCATTTTTATAATTCTATTGCAGATACTGGAATTAATAATACAATAGTTATGTTATACTCTCGAAGAATGAATTCACAATTAAAGTTTCCGTCAATCAAACGTCCCCCAGGGAGGTTGACTGGCCATTTTTCTCATCTCAAATATCGACAGAAAGTCTGCTGAGCTCTATCATTTTTATAATTCTATTGCAGATACTGGAATTAATAATACAATAGTTGTGTTATACAACTCTTCTATCATTTTATAATTCTATTGTTCCTCCACTCAAAGGTCCCCAGGGAGGTTGACTGGCCACTTTTCTCCAAATATCGACATAAAGTCTGCTGAGCTCTATCATTTTTATAATTCTATTGCAGATACTGGAATTAATAATACAATAGTTTTGTTATACACGCGAAGAATGAATTCACAATTAAAGTTTCCGTCAATCAAAGGTCCCCCAGGGAGGTTGACTGGCCACTTTTCTCATCTCAAATATCGCCAGAAAGTCTGCTCAGCTCTATCATTTTTATAATTCTATTGCAGATACTGGAATTAATAATACAATAGTTGTGTTATACACTCGAAGAATGAATTCACAATTAAAGTTTCCGTCAATCAAAGGTCCCCCAGGGAGGTTGACTGGCCACTTTTCTCATCTCAAATATCGCCAGAAAGTCTGCTGAGCTCTATCATTTTTATAATTCTATTGCAGATACTGGAATTAATAATACAATAGTTTTGTTATACACTCGAAGAATGAATTCACAATTAAAGTTTCCGTCAATCAAACGTCCCCCAGGGAGGTTGACTGGCCACTTTTCTCATCTCAAATATCGCCAGAAAGTCTGCTGAGCTCTATCATTTTTATAATTCTATTGCAGATAATACTGGAATTAATAATACAATAGTTATGTTATACTCAGGAAGAATGAATTCACAATTCAAGTTTCCGTCAATCAAACGTCCCCCAGGGAGGTTGACTGGCTACTTTTCTCATCTCAAATATCGCCAGAAAGTCTGCTGAGCTCTATCATTTTTATAATTCTATTGCAGATACTGGAATTAATAATACAATAGTTGTGTTATACACTCGAAGATTGAATTCACAATTAAAGTTTCCGTCAATCAAAGGTCCCCCAGGGAGGTTGACTGGCCACTTTTCTCATCGCAAATATCGCCAGAAAGTCTGCTGAGCTCTATCATTTTTATAATTCTATTGCAGATACTGGAATTAATAATACAATAGTTTTGTTATACACTCGAAGAATGAATTCACAATTAAAGTTTCCGTCAATCAAAGGTCCCCCAGGGAGGTTGACTGGCCACTTTTCTCATCTCAAATATCGCCAGAAAGTCTGCTGAGCTCTATCATTTTTATAATTCTATTGCAGATACTGGAATTAATAATACAATAGTTTTGTTATACACTCGAAGAATGAATTCACAATTAAAGTTTGCGTCAATCAAAGGTCCCCCAGTGAGGTTGACTGGCCACTTTTCTCATCTCAAATATCGCCAGAAAGTCTGCTGAGCTCTATCATTTTTATAATTCTATTGCAGATACTGGAATTAATAATACAATAGTTTTGTTATACACTCGAAGAATGAATTCACAATTAAAGTTTCCGTCAATCAAAGGTCCCCCAGGGAGGTTGACTGGCCACTTTTCTCATCTCAAATATCGCCAGAAAGTCTGCTGAGCTCTATCACTTTTATAATTCTATTGCAGATACTGGAATTAATAATACAATAGTTTTGTTATACACTCGAAGAATGAATTCACAATTAAAGTTTCCGTCAATCAAAGGTCCCCCAGGGAGGTTGACTGGCCACTTTTCTCATCTCAAATCTTGCCAGAAAGTCTGCTGAGCTCTATCATTTTTATAATTCTATTGCAGATACTGGAATTAATAATACAATAGTTTTGTTATACACTCGAAGAATGAATTCACAATTAAAGTTTCCGTCAATCAAAGGTCCCCCAGGGAGGTTGACTGGCCACTTTTCTCATCTCAAATATCGCCAGAAAGTCTGCTGAGCTCTATCATTTTTATAATTCTATTGCAGATACTGGAATTAATAATACAATAGTTTTGTTATACACGCGAAGAATGAATTCACAATTAAAGTTTCCGTCAATCAAAGGTCCCCCAGGGAGGTTGACTGGCCACTTTTCTCACCTCAAATATCGCCAGAAAGTCTGCTGAGCTCTATCATTTTTATAATTCTATTGCAGATACTGGAATTAATAATACAATAGTTTTGTTATACACTCGAAGAATGAATTCACAATTAAAGTTTCCGTCAATCAAAGGTCCCCCAGGGAGGTTGACTGGCCACTTTTCTCATCTCAAATATCGCCGGAAAGTCTGCTGAGCTCTATCATTTTTATAATTCTATTGCAGATATTGGAATTAATAATACAATAGTTTTGTTATACACTCGAAGAATGAATTCACAATTAAAGTTTCCGTCAATCAAAGGTCCCCCAGGGAGGTTGACTGGCCACTTTTCTCATCTCAAATATCGCCAGAAAGTCTGCTCAGCTCTATCATTTTTATAATTCTATTGCAGATACTGGAATAACTAATAATACAATAGTTTTGTTATATCTACACTTTAGAAGTGAGATGCCACAATATAACGTTTCTGCCAGTTGAAACATAAGGTACCTTGATATTGTTATGCACGAGTAAGCTTAAGGTGACCCCGCCAACCAAAGTATCAAACTGCCTTGTGTGGTGCATTATTTGAACACGTATGTTTCAAACAATGTATCGTTGGTTCATAACGATTGGCTATCAGTGTATTATTTGACAATCGAAATACTGCCAGTAAACTCAGTTTATAGCTGGTAGATCATACATTACAATAAATAGTTTAGCGGTGCCCTGTGATTTGTTCTTCTTTGTCAAATGTTATGCCAGAGTAAACTTTATGAGACCCCAATAACCATCCTATTTTGTTATTACTGATATCGAAATGTTAAACTAAGCCTGCTTTCATTTAGCTTGGTAAAATTTTCCCTCCCGCCATTCAACCAATTCGTACACAAAATTGACAATATATATTTTTTAAACCCTATTCTGACAATGAACTTTTGACAAATCATATGTAAAATTTTAACTATAAGTAGTTTTAAAGTTAATAATAAACCTGTGACAGTTTAACAAGCTCAGCGTCTTGTATTAAAGTAAAAAAGAACTTGGTCGTTGAAGTATATGTTTTTTGAACAAAGTAATTTAGGAAAAAGTTCCCAATTTAAAAAATGTTTTCTAGCGTCCTATACTCAAACAGCTGTTATCGCTAAATATTATTGAATCAAAGTTTGGCTTCATCTCCTACATTAGCAAATTTTTTCACATTAATGGGAACGAACCACAGTGATAAAAAGATATTTTTGATTTAAAATTTGTTTAGTGCTAAGCTAAAGTAGCTTATGTCAATTCGACTTGTGGCCTAATATTGACTCGAACAACATCAACTTAAAATGCACGATTATGCCGACCGGAAGTTGAACACATACTCTCTGGATCGGTAGAATGCTGCTTTGAATAACAAAACCCCATTTTCAAATTGTCGTGCATTACATTGGAGATTGTTTGAATATGGTGCGCGTTTGCTAAAGACGTTATATTTGGCGTGTATCAAACAATGTACAGGCTACTGTAACTGGCACGAGTGCTTTATAATTTAACATATCTTGTATGTTTGTAAGCTGAGTTTTAGAGCAATGAAACACAATTTGTACCACTCATTAACACGTGGAGTTGATACAGCAGAGTGGGACTTGGTCGAAGCCAAATTAGCAAAGTTCTGGGTCTTGCAGGGCGAACCAAGCAACAGATACAGGCCGCAGACTTCTGTCACCGCATGCATCGCTAAGCGCCGTATTTTTGGCAGCTGCACGAATAGAAATCATTCAATTCGGTGTTTCGCTGACTGACCCGCTGTACTGATCCTTCGTGTGGATGCATGACTACGGCCATTAAGAAAAACTTGTCGAGTAGTTTTTCCATTTGTTCGAATTAATCGTCTTATCTTTGATTGCACTGCAGATAGCATCGTTATGTTTCAATTGATACGATGCGTGAGGTCGCGGTGTCTCCCAGGATGTCGATTGACAGCTCAAATAGTAAAACTAAACCCAGATGGATTCTGAAAGCATCTCCAGTAATCTTAATCAATTTTGCGTGCGATTTGAAGCAAGTGTCGTAAAGTGACGCATGTTTTGCGAACGCCACGCTGTTGTTTGGCCAGAAGTTGTTGCAACTTACGTTCATCTACAGTTTAGGAATACTACGTTGACGCGTTTGATATATTCCTACCAGATGTTCGCTTGCCGAGCCCCCGAAAATGACGTGGCGATTAGTGCATGACTGAGGCTGTCCGCTGTCGAGCTTGAGGGAATCCAAAGCGTCATCCAGCATTTGGTCTCGTTGTTAAAGAGATAGTTGAGCGCAGTTGTGCGATAGCGTCATCAAATTTCAGAATTTCCGCGTCCAGGAATGTGACGATGAAAGCTCTCTTGCTTAGCGGCTTCAAAATTGAACCGTTATTGGGTCGCAGTAGAATTTTGGCCATCTCAGATTTTCGCTGTATGTGTCGGTGGGTGCCTATCTGTTGCTCTACTTCTCGTCCCCCGGTATGAGCAGAATGAGCAAGGGTTGACTAGCTTCAGCGATGGATAAAAGATCCTTGTTCTCTAGAATGGATTTGTGCTTCCGGAGGTCTTGCTCCGGAAGAAATTGTGTCGTATTGATTATTGTCTTGCGGAATATACTGACCAAATTTGCTTTCCTGGGCACATGACTGACACCTTCAATATCCTGAAAGTGAGAATCTGTATGTGAATGCTGGACGCATGGTTAACACAACACCCAATCCTTTTTATTGATTCCTTGTTGTTTATTTGTTTCGGTAGCTGATGTTAACATTTTGTCGATCTTCCAAGCCGCCGTGTTTGCGGTTAATAAGCTATTGATAAACTCAGTTTCAGGAACAACTGTTTGTCCGTTATTTGTTTCGGTAGCTGATGTTAACATTTTGTCGATCTTCCAAGCCGCCGTGTTTGCGGTTAATAAGCTATTGATAAACTTAGTTTCAAGAACTGTTTGTCCGTTTATTTGTTTCGGTAGCTGATGTTAACATTTTGTCGATCTTCCAAGCCGCCGTGTTTGCGGTTAATAAGCTATTGATAAACTCAGTTTCAAGAACAACTGTTTGTCCGTTTATTTGTTTCGGTAGCTGATGTTAACATTTTGTCGATCTTCCAAGCCGCCGTGTTTGCGGTTAATAAGCTATTGATAAACTCAGTTTCAAGAACAACTGTTTGTCCGTTATTTGTTTCGGTAGCTGATGTTAACATTTTGTCGATCTTCCAAGCCGCCGTGTTTGCGGTTAATAAGCTATTGATAAATTCAGTTTCAAGAACAACTGTTTGTCCCTTTATTTGTTTCGGTAGCTGATGTTAACATTTTGTCGATCTTCCAAGCCGCCGTGTTTGCGGTTAATAAGCTATTGATAAACTCAGTTTCAAGAACAACTGTTTGTCCGTTTATTTGTTTCGGTAGCTGATGTTAAAATTTTGTCGATCTTCCAAGCCGCCGTGTTTGCGGTTAATAAGCTATTGATAAACTCA
>JASANE010001558.1:0-65447 GCA_030248225.1 Trileptium ribeirensis
AAAGTGCGGGCTTTTAGCCGTTCGAGCTTACATGTGTACGTAGTTGCTTATTGATGGTTACATGGATGGCGCTCGTCTTTTATCCTGGCTTGGGACAGGCAGAGAATAATTTATGTATTTGCAATAATGTAAAATTGCGTTTCGTAATTACGTTTCTTTATTCTCGAGCCAAAAATTGTAAATCTGGACCCAGAGTCTAAGGTCTGTACCCAAGGAAAATTTGCTGGACCCAGGGTCCGTTTTGAAAAAAGTATATATACACCATTCTTGACACCCTGCATGCAATACATAACTAAACAAACGAAAATGGACTACATTTTGAAAATCGGCATAATCGTCCGGAAAAAAACCGCGAAACCCCAAGAAAAGGCATAATATATTCAAGTTAAGCTGTAGATAGCAAAGCCACCGTATCCAATGTGCTTCACAATCAAATACGCAATCATTGTAAAAACACGCAATCACATTCGAAAAATTGAAAAATCGCTATTTCGGGCGAAAAATTGACGAGCCATATTGGGCCGCACAACGGCCCACAAAAATTCGTGGTCAGCAACGTTGTAGATCGAACCCTGTGTCGCGAAATATGGGTTGCGAGACACTGATATCCGTATGGCCAGATTTGGCAAAGAACTCTTAAAACCTTGTTTTTGTCATTTTGATCAGGAAGATGGAATCGTATCTGTTCGCGTTCAACTAACGGGCACATCTTCGTCGCTTTTGTTATCGAACAAAAATACAGAAATCCTTTGAAAAATACAGAAATTTTCACGATTTTTCCCAAGACGCCCTCAGCGGAAACTCCCCTCGCTTCGCCTATTCCGTTTCAAAAATTCAGTTTTGGAACTGATATCGGATGAGCCACGATTGTGTCTTTCAAAAGGTTCGAGTGGGCGACATTCATTTGGGCCAGTTCTTCAATAAACATTTGAACGATGTTTGTCAATACCGTGTCAAAATCATAGTAGGATTATGACGGCTGTTTTTCATGTTTGTGAAAACAAGCAAATGCAAAACAGGCATCAGCTGTTTCTGATAAGCAAGGTATGCTTGCCTCCAGCGGGTTTCATCTAAGGATTAGCCTGTTTTACGAACAAAAATATTAATAAATTTTACATAAAAATCATTTTAAAAGCGTGATTAATATATTATTCGCCAGAAATCAATGTCACCTTTCGAGCCAGCTAACATAGAACAAAATTTATTCTCGAACAAATTTAAAAAAGTGCACCAACATTCATTAAAAAACTCGAACACATTTCGAAGAAAATTTTGAATTTATCGAATGAACATCGTTCATTTCTAGCGAGCACTGTCATCACAGTAACATCTTGTCTATATTAAGCATTATGGTTAGTATGGACTCATAATGAAAAATGAAAGAATTATTAAAAAAATCGAATTTATTACACAGCAACACTAAATCAAATCGAATATGAACGATTCAGCAATACGAAATTTTTAAGACAACCTGCGTGAAAGGCGAAATATGCGGAGCAATACCACCACGGCGTTCCTGTTCCGCGAGTTGTAGCGAACAGCGTAGCTCAAACACGGTATCGCCGCCAAACACGGCGCCAATGAACGCTCCATCGGGCCGAAGGCAAGTGAACATCCGTCGAAAGAGACCTAAAAATGTAGCACTGACATTCACTTTGTTCTACTCGCTAAATGATAAAATATACGCCAATACATGTATGTTATGCACAGATTCTTTATCGCATTACATAGCCATAAATACCGCCAATGAACAATCCATCGGATCGCAAGCTAGCAAACACTCATTGCGAAAAACTTCCAAAAACTTTAGCATTAATGTTGCTAACGTCGATGACACTCAATCTGGTAACTGGTGAGGATACATACAAATACGTGTTTTTTGAATTATGAGCATAATGAGTGGAAGGAACGAAACCAAGAATTCTTACTAGCGGTATAGTGGTGAAACGTGACAATGTCCATTATTAGGCTTTTTAACATGAGAAGCGTAACTCACTTTTTCCTAGCCGAATTTATTCGCGAGATAGCTCGTTTGAAAGCTTGGAATATCTTTCCTGAGTTTAACGTGGCCTCGAAGCGACATTCTACCATCTTTCGCTGAAAAAGCGGGTTCAAAAACTTCGAAAGTGGTCCCGAGAAATAACATCGCTTAATGTATCTCGACATACGGTTCAAATATCTGAGTCAAATTGGGCGCATTTTGCAGAGCAAATGAGTCTATATGCTTCATAAAATGTAGGATTTGGGTCAAAGAGGCTTTAAAATGAGTTCGATACCCAAACTATACAAAACAAAAATATCTACGAATTGGTGCAAATTTTGTTTCAAAATCGCTGTTTCTCTGCATCGAAAGCGTTTTGGCAGCGTTTCTGGCACGATTTTCAACCGTTTTTCTCTTGGCAAAATGCTCTTAGGCAAAATCGAGCGCCCTTAGTTCGGAATAAGAGGGCTCGGTTGATGCCCCCGGCAAAATTTTCAGGGAACGGAGAGCCCAGTAGCTATATAGGTGTGATTGATCTTATTTTTAGAGAGTGCTTCTCTATGTGGAAGCGCACTGTAGGCCGCTAATTATGCAACAAGTGGGTATATAATCTCAACTGTTAATAAAGCGACATGGCTGATATTCGACTCATCTTTTAAGCTCAATAGAGCTGTGTACGAGTATCTAAGTTACGTACATATTCGACACTCAGAATTTACTACGTTTGGGACAAGTTACTAGTTTAATTCTGAGTGAATGAGTCGGCGAGCGAAATAAGCGAAGCGAACCAGTGGTAAATTTCGACGGTGTTCGCTTCTGTCTTTTTTTAGGTGTTGTTTCTGTGTTGACACGCATAACTAAACTTTGGCTGGGCGGATCGACTCATGCGATAGCTCATTTTAAATCTTAAAATCTCTATTTGTGCAATTTAGAATTGGTGCGATGCCCGATTCCTACATTGTGTTATTGCAACGGTATTGTATTATTGTTCAAATTTCCATAAATACTTAATAAATGAAACCGCTAAATATTGCAAAGAGAAGTATATAGGGTGGTGTTTCTAAATAGTATTATACCAGCGCGAAAGCCGGCGAAGCTTCGCGCCGGTAGTATGGCAGAGTGGGCCTGCGGCCCCCGTTTTTCCGGAAAACAGTATTTTTTAAGTTATGACATTTGTAACAGATACAAACTTACTTTGTTTTCATCCCTAGTTCGGTATGTGTTAAAATAGCGAAAACACTATTACACCCTTACGGATGTGTCAAAATGTCGAAAACAGTATCATACCTTTACGGATGTGTCAAAATGTCGAAAACAGTATCATACCCTTACGGATATGTCAAAATGTCGAAAACAGTATCATACTCTTACGGATATGTCAATATGTCGAAAACAGTATCATACCCTTACGGATATGTCAAAATATCGAAAACATTATCATACCCTTACAGATGTGTCAAAATGATAAAACACTATTATACCCTTATGGATGTGTTAAAATGTCGTAAACACTATTATACCCTTATGGATGTGTTAAAATGATGAAAACAACATTACCCCATTACAGATGTGTTAAAATGTCGAAAACAGTGTCATACCCTTACGGATGTGTCAAAATGCCGAAAACAGCATAACCCCTTTATGGATGTGTTAAAATGATGAAAACAACATTACAACCCTACGGGTATGCTAAAGTACTGAAAACACTATTACCCACTTACGGATGTGTCAAAATGTCGAAAACACTATTATACCCTTATGGATGTGTTAAAATGATGAAAACAACATTACCCCATTACAGATGTGTTAAAATGATAAAAAAAACATTACCCCCTCACGGTTGTGTTAAAATAGCGAAAACGCTATTACACCCTTCCGGATGTGTCAAAATGTCGAAAACAGCATCACACCCTCACGGATATGTCAAAATGTCGAAAACAGTATCATACCCTTACAGATGTGTCAAAATGATAAAAACCGTATCATAATATGGTTTAAGAGGAGGTCTCCCAATTAGGGGGTACATCCCAATTGCAAAAGTTCGTCGATACTTTCGACACGTCTTAAAGACATGAAACAAAAAAGATTGTCAAAATCCATGAAGCACTTGAAAAGTTACTTTACGAAAACCAATAAAATGACACTATTTTTTAATTCAAAGGGGGGTGGGTTGTGAAAAAAGCATAGGGGATGCCCAACAATAGTGTCCATGCGTTCCCATATCGATTTCCTGCCCAACAAAAAAACCGCACAAAAATCAATAAACGGTTTCAAAAGTCATGGTCAAAAATATGTGACAAACCCAAAACTTGGCACATACACAGACAGACATACGGCAATTACATTATAAGATGAGTTTTTCTCGCATTATTATGAAAATTCTCAACTCGTTTCAGCATATGCTCAACTCAACTCGCTCAGTATTATATTTCATGCAGTGTATATATATAATTGTTCAATTGCTAAATTTCCATAATTACTTGTTAAATGAAGCCGCTAAATCCTGCAAAAAGGAGCATATCAAATTGGTGGTTGTATTATAATATTTCAATGTCCTCATTCGATAATATTTACGCAAGTATTGTAAAATCCTAGATGTACCAACAACTTGCAATTTTCGAAAAAAGACGCCATAACAAGAAACCGATGGCCAGACCACTAGTTTCGCAGTGGCTGAACATCGCACTCTTGTTCCAATAGAAACAGTAGATATCAACAAACAAATCTACACACAGGCAGGCAATCTACACACAAAATCGCATACCCGGCAAATCGTTGACCCAGTGTAGGCTTAAACTCGATATAAATAAATCCACAGATTCTGGTTGAAACGGCACCAATTCTTCATCCACACAGACGCTAAAAAATGATGGATGGATTTGAGAGCGTTTATATGTATATTTCATGCCGATTTCAAGCATCACTTTTCACGTTGTACATAGGCTTATACTATAATTCTAGCATTTTGGATGCACACGCCGCAAATTTAATTGCTTTTGTACCTATTGTTGATATAAATCGTTACATATTTGTGCAGCGCATTTCACCAGCACCTATAGCGAATACTAACCTTGTACGACACTGCTCCGATTCGCCAAATATCGCTCTCGCATCACCGCCCGATCTGCCAGATACAAGTGATCACTTACCTCAGTGGCAGCCGACAGATTTTGTAGGAATGTTAAGCGATCAGGATTCTCCTAAGACTATTTGTAATGGCGGCGTAGCAAATGAGAATGATGAATGCCTCGTGCCTAATTGGATGATGTGCGAAAGCGGCACAGCCACTGGATCTGAAGCCTCTATTGGAGGTGAAAGGGATACCTCACGAAGTATTCCGTTGGATTCCCAGTTAGTGCACAACGTAACAGAATCCGATAACGAATGGTTGAACGCACAGTTTGTGTTTATAGGCGACGGTCAACTACAACGGTTCCCTATAGTCCCATCGCGGTCACCATTGTCGCGTTTACCCAATTACAGATACGGGGTTCGTGTAAATGAATGCTGACCGATGATTTTATGGCAAAGTTGGGGGCGATGCCCTATTACTGTCTAACAGGCAAGAGAATGCTGATCGGCGGTTTACAATAAATTTCGATTGTACTGAACTTTTGGTTTGGTGGTATTCCGCGAACTGTAACAGCTCGGGTCAGGACTGACCACGAACTCGAGAGCTCGGGTAACTATACCTCGAACTATAGAGCTCGGGAATGGGCACCGCGAACTGAGGAGCTCGGGTATCGATTACAAAAGTAAGGAATCTTGTTGACTATTTCGATTGGGACCCTGACCGAACTCAAGCAATGCTCGGGTAATCCACGAGCATATACCGGAGCTCGGGTGGAAACCAGAACACTTTCGTGCTCGGTGTGGGTGCCGCGAACTCAATTAAGCTCGGGACTTACTTAATAATACAAAACAACGAAAACCCTGATTCTATTTACTACAAGTAAAATAATAAAAGCATTAAGTGCAGCAGCAAGCTCGCATAATAAAAACGTATCCGAGAATCACCAGTCGACACATTATGAAACTGCGAGGCAATCTGACAACTTTACAGCGGCTGCACTTGATTTATATACTCACAGTTTGAAATGTCATATGCACGTTCTACCGCCTGAAACTTACACTTGCAGAACGAAAATATTAAACTTATGAAAATAACTAGAAGATTTTAAACAAACTTCACAGTTTTTAAATTTCAAAATTGTGCAACAATTACAATAAAATCATAAATACGAAGCCACAACAATACAGAATTATAAAAACACATCGGTTCGCTACACTTTCATCGTATTTAGCAAAACCCCGAAAGGTTGTGTGTAGAGTCATATCAACACAGCATGTAAGTTAAATTCAAAAGTTGAACATTGACAAAATTTTAACAGTTGAGCCCATGCAGCATCTTAGAGAAGTAACGATACACTTTGCCGGTTTCAAACATGCAAACTGTTTCATAGGCCAAGTTATTCCTACTTTCATAGGCCAAGTTATTCCTACAAGTCTATCGTTGACCGAACAAGCAAGGAACACACCCAAAATTTTGAAAATTTATAAATGTTTACGATATTTCTGAAACTTTTGCTTATAGCTAGGAAACGGTTACCCTAACAACAAAGTTTTATATATATGACAAAGTTGCAGCTGCCAATGAGAAGGGTTTTTACTGCAATGCATCTGAAAAGAGCTATATCTCCAAATATTGTTAGATCCCAAAATATCCCAAATCCGTAACTTTCGAATTCTTTAATTTCGCGGCAATTAGTGGGGTTATTCAGTGGAGCAACTCAAACACAAAGCTACACAATTAGTTTTTATTATGAAACAAGAGTACATAACGCTAAATAAAAATCAAATTCCTTTGAACTCTATTTGCAATGCATGAGATTCTATGGCTTGTACACAAACTCTCAAGAAAACGAGTTCAAATTCACTACTAAATAATGCATTTGATCTGTTACATAACCAGTAAAAATAATGCAACGTAATGTTAAGATATTTTAGCATAACAGCCTTTGTCCTACGGCTAAAACAGGTTTTTTCGATTTTTTAGTTTATCAGGATACATAACGATGACATGACATGGGGCAAACGTCAGGCAGATGGAGGGCTGAACGGAGCAACCCGACCCCGAAATAAGACCAATTGTTCCGATATTTTGTATATAAAGAAATATGGCTTACGTCGCTGCTAGAAATGGCCAAATCATGTATATAAGGTATAAATACAGCTAAGTGGTGGCCGCGCAGGTATTCCCTCCAAAATCTGCCAATTTAGTCAAGCATGTATGGATGCTGGCATATAACGTCATTTGTGTACAATAAATTCGATATAATGAATCATCTAGAACAGCAACACTAATTTATACGATACACCACTATTTTTGGCACAGTTCAGCTCAGCTCTTCAAAGCCGTTTACAAAATGTCCAGCAACATAATTTTTTCGCATTTTATAGTCAATCGTGGACTCTTAGCACTTTATAACCGTTTTTGTTCAAATTTTTTAGGCTTTACGAAATGTTAACAAATTTTGCAGATCTTCATAACGATGCAGGATTTGAGCAAAATTTCGTTGACGACAGCTCCATCTTTTTAATATTGCAGAAATGTGTTGAGACACTACATACAGGTAAGAAGTGACAACTTTAGAAACTAAACCGCGATGATGGTATACCTCCTAATGCCTGCAGTTGTCGTTGCAGTCTATCATGATACGATTAAATTACTGTCAATCAGCGCCACATTCCCAACTGCTACTAATTCTAGGACAGAACTAAGCCAATTCCATTCGCTGCGTATATGATTTGGAATTCAGATCAGAAAATGCAGGCTTTGATATATGATTTCGAATTGAAAATCCACATCGGTAGTCTGACATCATGCTTTGCACCGGGAGATATTATTATTGCCCGTTCCAGTTGCACACATTCGCATTTATCTGTGCAAACTATATTCCCAACACGTACAACTCTGTATTCTCCAACGATTCCAGCCAACTTCAGGAACAATATCACATCAATCTTAAAGCCATCAATCATAGTTATTTTTATTGTATAGTCTGCATCATAGGTAAAAGTCGCGGCACCAGCAAAACATCTAGTACAATGGCATTGCAAACCATTCATCGAAACAAAATAGTAGTGAGATTTACCTACTTGTTGGCACCTCGTCGGATGTCGATGCGCGCGAAACCATTTCTTCACTACAATCGATCTGAACAAAGTGACCGATATTTTCCTAAAATGCAGAAGAAATTCTTGTGACATGAAAATTAAGAGAAGCGCAGTTCTTCCGAAACAGAGCGTTTTCTACATCCGAACAGGTCATACCAATACGATAAGTTAACAGCATCATATTTTATTCAACAAGTGTCATTTAGAATTACATACGCATCATAAAAATTTCATGTTCCATAATCGAACTCTGTAGCCACCGTCAAATAACAAGGCTACGCTATCAATGACGTGGATTTATTCTTATCCACCCGGGGCTCAAGGTTTAAACGTTTGCAATTCTGTGGTGATTGGCGGTATCTATGGAACCGAGCTCTTTTAGGCATATGTAGGTACTCAATAGATATTTCGCTTCATTAATGTAATTATAAATACTAGTATCTCACAAGCGAGAGTGAAACGGAGCGAGCGTGGTTTCATCAAGTGGTTTCATCATTTTGTGTAATCACCGACTTGTCGCAGGCTTTGTGTTTGATGTATATAATACACTAAAATATGTGTTACCCTGATCTCATTGAAAACCCTAAAACATATCGTCAATCCTAAACCGATAGAAAATAACTGAAACGCACGAAGTATTCGTGCTGGTCTCGAGATAATCAAACCAACGTATTCACTGCAAAAGAAAAACCAACAGTAAATCCTCTAAACACCATGAAAGGTATAATATACTCAAGTTAGACTCTAGATAGCAAAACCATAGCGTGATTGATAACCTAAATGACACTAGCTATAAGGTAGGAACACGCAACATGAAATTTGAAAAATTAATATTTATGGTAAAGCGTTGACGAATCGTATTCGGGCCCGCAGCGGCACAAGGAGTGGTTCCACAAAACTATCCTGATCAGGTAAAGTTAATGGGCTCTTCAAATCGGGGAGGCTAGCATTTTCAGGTGCCTCCTGGCAAGAACGATGTGCCCAGGGTCGTGCACCTGGCGAAATTTTGGGCTTACCCGGTGCAACGCCTCTTGACAAAATCGTTTGTTTCCGCCAGGTATATATAAACACCATCATGCGACATAACATTTCATCAAAATTTGTGTTAAAATTCCGTCTTGAAACCAAAAATTTTGTCAAAATTTGCTTTAAAATAGCTTTTTATTCCATTCAAAAGCGTTTCCGACTAGATTTTTGACCGTTTTTCTCTTGGCAAAATGTCCCCTGTCAAAATTGAGCGCCCCCTGGTTTCGAACAGGCCCTCCGTTTCATGCTTCATGGCAAATTTTTCAGCGAACGGAGAGCCTAGAGTTGTAGAACTCGATGAGCTGATTTTGTATGGTAGTCTCCGTCGCTTCGAAGCCTATGTCGTGAGATGTGGACTGCAAAACTCTGGTATCCGTAAAGCGAGATTTAACAAAGAATCCTTGAAAACCTGTTTTATTATGTTGACCTTAAATATCACGTCGGGACTGCTCGCGTTTAACTAAATGGCATACCGTCATCACTTTTGCTATGGAACAAAAAATTTTACCAAAATAGATCCAACTGAAGATGAGTTATGAATGAAGCGACAGATAAGAAATTTTAACGATTTTTCCCCGTAGCGCCCTCGGTGAAAACTCCGCATACTGTTTCAAATAAAAAATAATAAACACTTATATTAACAACTCGTTGTTGTACGTATTTTGTACAAAAATAATCATTCATGGGGATTTATCAAAGTTCAAAATTAAGTAGCCTTTCTTTCGATATTTCAAGGGCAGTAACAGCGAGTTATTGTGGTTTAAACAAATATCTTGCATCTTGATTCTTAGCTATCGCATGCTGTAAAAATAATTGAATTCTGAATGTGAAATGAGCCAAACGAATATATAAATATCACTAGCGCTGACTATGGCGAAGCTTGACAATGTCGGTTATCGGGTTTTTAAAGTGGCAGCACAACTTAAATTTGGCCGGGTGACTTAATTCGCGAGATGTCCAAATATCGTGCTACCTACAGTACGCGCCTGAAATAACTGTCGCATTTGGAGCGACCCGCGATACGTGGTTTTCTCTAGATTTTTAAACTATTTAAATTAATAAATTCTATTATTTCACCAAATTTATTTCGAACTAATCATGAGCAAATTGCAAGCTTGCGAAAATCAATTTTGGCAAAAAGCTCGCAACCGGCGTAGATATCTAAGTCAATTTGGGTTTATTTTGTAGAGCAAATTACTCTTTATAAAACTGTTTATATAGATTATTACCCGGTTCTTTTATAATGCATGATTTGGGTCAAAACCTATTCTAAAATAGACGCTCGAGACCCAAAATACACGAAAATGGTAATATCTTCACAACCACTCGAGGAATATGTGTGTCAAGTTTTGTACAGCAAATGATCCTCTATCTAGCTGAAAATGGTGTGCTGCTATTGTTACTGTTCACGTAGAAGGGTTGTGTCAAAAAGATTTTCAATGTGCCTGTAAGATCCAACAACACGAAAATGGTAATATCTGCGCAACCGTTCAAGAAAGATGACTGCTTTTGTCTCATTTTATAAAACAATTAATTCACATTGTTGTTTAAAGTAGTGTGATGCTGTTGTCATTATTCACGCTGCAGCGATAGGTGAAAAATTGTTTTTCAAAGAGCCCATAGGACCCAATTACACGGAAATAGTACTATGTCGGCAACCGCTCGAGCTATACAAATATTTCGGTCTCACTTTATAGACCAATGGTACAGTTACAATCTGATGCCCACTATATATGAGTACATCTCCATAACTTCCTTTTAAACACTCATAATTCACTACGTTGGCGATAAGACAAGTCTTTTAGTTTAACACTTCACAGGCCTTCAATAACTTCGGAATTTTGTAAACGATTACTGTGCTTTTCAAAAATTTATTATGTACCTTGCTTTCATAATCTAAGCAAGCGATAGGAATAATATAATTATATATCCCACGTTAAGGTGCAATCATGTTATATATTATTTTTGGTCTTTTGGTGATAATACGGAATAGCTATGACTGTTACAGCAGTGACATTAAGGCTATAGGTAATATGTGTATCAGGCGGTAACCGGAATTCCGGTTCCGGTTCCGGTTCCGGCGAAAATCGTGTTCCGGTTGCAGTTCCGGCAAAGGGCAAAAACCATACCGGAATCGGAATTCCGGTTTAAAATTTTCCACTTTTTTGCATCATTTGTGATCCAAACAATATATATTATACAATGATCAAGCTAAAAATACAACTAGGCAAAAGAAAAGATTAACTAAGCAATTTAACTTTTGAAATGTAAGAAGGGCACATAATTTCAGTTGGAATTTTTCATAATAACCTGCAGGAGTTTGTTAACAAATCAAAGCCACGTCGATGCTTGTAGCAGCTATTTTACACATCCAGAAGCCTGTGGAGTACCTTTCAATCAAACCGGTCCAACGCGGTAACAGAGTATGGCTTACGCAGAGGTACTTAGGGTATGCTTGGCTAACCTAAATTGCTTCAAGAACCCGCCAATGCGCTTGTAAACTTGGTAAATCAGTCTAAATTGAAGTAAACTAACGTTATCTGCAGCGCAGCTAGAAACTGCTTTCTTGGCAATGAACTGTATTTATTGAAACTGTGCAAGCAGCATCACAGTGTGTCTCATTTATAGCATTCTGATCAGAAAGTTATCATCATTATCATCTAACTTACGGGCACTAGCCTAAACAGTGTCCCTGACCACTGATCAGAAAATTACCTTCTAGCTATTATTTTCTCTTAGAATCATATAAACCAAAAATTTCAAGTTTCCTACAGAAGAACATGTAACAAACGTATATATGTGTAGTAAAGGAAGGCGACTGGAGACAGAGCGAAAGTGTGCATTCTACGCTCCAAGCTTTGTAAGCATATTCGATTTGACGCAGTATACGCAATGGTGTATAGTGTAAGGCATTTTTTTGCTCTGGGTGTCCAAAAATCGACATATTTGATCAATAAATAAACATTATTAGCTTCCTCAGTGTCTTTAAAGTTTCGGAATATTGCCCCGCAATACATTAAGTTTAATGTAAGTTATTTTCAATGCATTTTAAATCCACTATACCTTGATTTCTTCCTTCATCTGTTTTACTATATATAAATTTCGAAGACCAAGTTCCGGTTCCGGATACGGTTTAAATGGACGGTTCCGGTTATTCCCAGATATGTATATATCCCTAAATTTATTTACCCTAAAAATGTGCGGCGCAATATGTCCTTTTCCACATCCTAGATCAACGGCTACATCGAAAAAGCGCTTAATGTCGTAAACGCGATCGGCTACACGATATCCAACCTCGGCCTTAACATAGTCAAATATATCCGACGAACCGTGTAACAACGCGGACCGATTACGCTGTATACGTTTCGTTCGGCGATCGAATACTTCAAGGCCAGCGCCACGTTGTTGTCGGCTTGAACTACTGGCTGTTGCCGCTTGCCGACAATTATATACTTGATGCGACCTGCTTGGTACGCGGCAAAATTTTGCATGAATTTTAATCATTATTAACAAACAAAGTTCTAAATTCAAAACTATTTGTTATATATTTCCACAAATCCAAAACGAATCCTTGAACAGTATCACAACATTCGAACCACTACATTATTACTCACGCTGAATAATACAATCGTAGCTTATCCAAAACGAATCCTTGAACAGTATCACAACATAATTCGAACCACTACATTGTTACTCACGCTGAATAATGCAATCGTAGCTTATTCCTTCATTTCTCTGGTTGGTTATTTCCAACATTTATTCCCACGATAAGACAAAATTTGTTTCTGCTTGACAATTTTTGATGTAATCAAAAGTTCTTCGTTCCGCTGTGCAAAACTTTGATGTCGCTTGATAAAAGTACAAAACTCGGGTCATTGCCGCTGTAGCTGGGAGTTGTGTAAACAAGACAACTATCTCGTAACCAGCTCAACCGGCTCATACGACAGAGAAACGCTATCGACAGAAAGGAATTCATCCAAACGGATGGAAAAGCATATACGTATAAATGCGGAGTTCTGACAATGTAAGTCTTCCTGGTCAAAATGTGCCTCAAATGGTCAAGGCTTAAGGGTCACACTTTAGGATATCTATACGACTATCTATTTTTCGCGACTTATATGGTGAGGTAGATTCTTCGAAGCAAGGGACAAATTGGCAATGAAAATTTGCCGCCCGAACAGGAGGTGACCTTGCCGCGAACCAGGGGCGGGGTAACTATGGGGGGGTGTGTGTGAGTGCTCCCCACACTAGCGAGATGCCAGCAAGAGTAAACCTTTGCATAGCACCACTCTGTTGTGAAGCAATACCGCGGGTCGCTATGGATCAAATACGGTCCCAGTTTCACAAAACATCATGTTTTGCTATAACATGTTATTGCGCGGCACAAGCACCACGCCATCCTTATGTAGGTTTGCGAGTACGCTCAATACAACGGTATTGCCGTCGGGGGCCTATGGTTGCTGTATGATGTTGTTCCAGTGGGATATGGGGTGTTTTCGGGTTTTCCGACCTCCTCTCACATAAAGCATTCTTGCTTCTATAGCACGTTAATGCAGGGTGCGAGCGTCAAAACTTTCCTATATAGGTTTTCAAGCACGCTGAGTACGAGTGTATTGCCACCGGAGAGCTGTTGTTGTTGTTGTTGTATCTACAGTACCTCGAGGATAGCATGGAATATTTCTTAGCCGCCATGCTCACCCGTTTTTCACTCGCTTGCGAGATACTACTAGTCACAAAAGTTGTGAAATAAAACGTGTGACAGCAGATATGTTGCATATAACCAGAGCAAAACGATGTCGTTTGCACGGAAGCAAAGTAAGTTTATTATACTACAAATACAATTTAGATGATTAATTAGGGAAAATTAGAACATAAGGATTTTCTAATTTTAGATAAGATAAAAATTAGATAATTTTAGAAAATTAACTCACTGAATTTTAAAACCTGAAGAAAATCTAAAAATTGAAGTGTGTTTGGTTTGCACTGATTCGTCCTTTATTTGCACAGAATTGGTATTAGTTTGTCTCGAATTGGTTTTGGTTTGCATCGAATTAATCTCGGTTTACATTGAACTGGTCTCAGTTTGTATCGAATCGAATTTGATTTGCGCCGATTTCATTTTGATTTGCGCCGAATTGATCTTGATTTACATCAAATTGGATTTGGTTTAAGTTGTATCGTGTTTGGTTTGCATCGCTTCGTTCTTTGTTTGCACCGAGTTGGTCTTCATTTGCACCGAGTCGTATTTGGTATGCGCCAGTTCGTTCATTTACACTGAATTGACTTTGGTTTACATCTAATTGTTCTCAGTTTACATCGGATCGTGTTTGGTATACACCGATTGTTTCTTGGTTTGCACTAATTTGGTCTTGATTTACATCGAGTCGGTTTGCGCCAAACTGAATTAGATTTTCGCCGATTGATTGTTTGCCTTTGTTACTCGTACTCGTTTGCTGTTGTTCTTGTACTTTTTGAATTTCAATTGTGATCCGTTCTACTATACCGCCTGTTATTTGATCACCGATTGTTGTTATTGTCATTTGTACTTACTCCGATTCTTTGTCGTTGCTCGGGGACATATTCGGTTGGCCCAAACCGTATTGTTTGCCTTGTATTATAATTTTTGATCGTTAATTATATTGATATTGCTCCATTGTTCGGGATCGATTTTGTTGGATTTCGTGATTTTGTTAAATTGGGGTTCTTCTTTCTTGCGTGGTACTTTGCAACTTCTTTCTCGGTTACGCCGGAGGAATCTCTGGTTCGTCTTGATCCCAACTTTGGCATACTTGTTAGATTTCCTTTGTCAGAGTCATATGTTTCTTCATAAATTATAGTTATCTTTCTTTTTGTTGCTACAATATTTGCATCGCTTGCAAGATTTCTTTTTATGGGCCTTCTGTTGTTGCAAATAATTTGTCAATGCTGGCTTCTTCATGAAGCATTTGGGTATACGTTTCTTACAAGCTTTTATAGTTACTTGTTGCTCTTGTCTTTTTGGTTCAGGCTTACATGGATCAAATTCTTTGATCGTTAACTCTAATTGGTTCGTTGTGCTTGGGTTGTTGTCATTTCTCTTGCTTTTACGCTTAATATTGGTTGGACGTTCTTTGGCTTTATTGTCGGGTCTTTATGCGCAGTTGCACCAGGTGGTGTTCTTTGAAGCGGTATTAAATTACTTTTTAAATTTTGAGAAGGCTTGCGTAAAACGTCCTGGTTATGAGGTTTACTAATTCCTATTGCGGTATAAATAATTTCTATTACTACTGTTCCCACTTTTACAAGACACCGTGGTCAGCATGTTATATTTTTATGTTTTGAATGGGGGTAGGTATAGTGGGTTATTTTTTACGACGGCTATCGGGAATTAAAAAGGGAAGGGATTCGTCACCGAAGAATGTGGCGTTCGAGGTACGGCCAGTAGAATGCCACTGGGGAACGAAGTGGTTCGTATTCGTTTGCATGTGCCTATTCTCTTCGAAGCGATGCGATTCCTTAGCGTGTTGCGGCGTGACTAGCTCTACTCACTCTTGGCTTAGCTAGTTGATAACCAAAGCCGCAAATCAAAACGTTTATTTAAAATATTAAAGTACTAACAAAGCACCGTTCTTTAGTAGTACCGGTACTTGTTTTTTCCATACTTAGGCCACTGAATTTCCACTTAGCAAATTCTTTGTGACTAGGCGCTCAAGCACAATTGTGGCTGACCGTTCGGTTTTATTTAGTAAGGTTTAGGTTATTTGTTTCTCTAGTACTAGCCTTGTGAGGTGATACAGTGCCCCCGGTGGCTGCCATCTGTACGACTAATTGAGTACCTCAACCTACACCTTAGATTTACGCTAATACGAGACCTTATTTAAATCAGTAGCCCCCGTTGGCTGGCGTATTGCGTTAGATTTACGTGATACCGGTTAATTTTTAGGCTAGCTATTAGTTTACTAAAGCCTCTTTCCAGGTTTATACAAGTGCCCCCGGTCGACTACTATCCAGTTATTCTCTCAATCTTCTGGCCCACGGTTGGCTGGCCAAAGGTCGTTATAAGGGATAAAAGTTATATACTATTACTAACAAGAAATACCTAGTACGTTATCACCCCTGATAACAGTTATATAATTAGTCTATGATTTTATTTGAGAATTTAGTATTAATAAGTTTAGTGTTGATTAGAAATTAATATACGTATTTGTGAAGTCCAGACAAAGAACACTACGATATTTAACCGAAATCATAAAACTATAAGCCAAAAATTATGATCTATCGGTATGTCGAGACCACGTGCAATTCTTTGGCGCTTAATTTCTAAGTACCGTATAACAACCCATAAAACCATTTAAACCCAAAGAAGGCGTGTCGGAACTAAATTCCTAACATTCACAGTCTAGCCAGAGCACTGTGTTATATTTTATGTTTTCAAGAGGAGTAAGGGTGGATGGGGAATTTCTTATGACGGCTATCAGATATAAAAAATGGGACGAGATTCGTCATCGAAAGAAAGCTTATGACACACGTCTTTTACTTTTCGTGATAGGTACCTGTTATCTTTCGCGTTGCGTCGTGGCTACTCCGAAGCACTCTCGGTTTAAATATACACGAAACCAACAGCGTAGCGAAGATATTTTATTACAAAATAAGATAAAACGTTAAGGCACAATTCTTAGGTGTTAAACCCGTAAGCTCTCCTTGAGGCACAGTTCTTTTAGCACCTTTAGTGCAAAATCGCGCCTTATATATACACCGATAATATTCACTTTACTTAAAGATTATTACTCTTTTGGCTCTAGCGCACTCCGTTAATTCGCGACTAACTTCTATTAGCGTTAAGGTTAGGTTATGTACTATTATATAACTTTTCTTGTGAGGTTGGTACAATCGCCACCAAATGGCTGACAATGCACGAGTAATTGAGTACTTCGCCCTGGGTCCTTAGATTTACGCTAATACTATTCTTATTTGATCCAATTGCCCTCGAATGGCTGACAACTGCGTTACGGTTTGAGTGATGACTAGTGAGTTAACGTTTGCTATTACGTTACTAAAGCTCTTGTGAGTTGATACAGTTAAACACCAAAATGGCTGATCAACTGTAGGGTTATTTAAATATATACCTTAGTCTGAGGCTTAGAATTATGCTACTACGTGTCGGTTATGTTGAACAAACCAATTCGAATGGCTGACAGACTACGTTATTTAAAACTGTATAGTAGCGGTCGGCTACTATTCAGTTGGAATTTTGCTCAATCCCTAGGCCCCCGAATGGCTAGCTGTTTCTCGAGATGGTTTTCCAAATCCACACCCCTTACTCGCCCGGTCTTCTCAAAACTAACGCTTCTTGTTGAGCCGCCCCGGATGGCTGCCGCACCCAACAAGTCGCGATACTTGAAACAAGCCCACTTGATAATTCGCACCCCAATAACACTCACTCGACACTTTAGGCCGAAGTTTTAAAATATTACTACCTGTTAGCAGAATCTAATACGTCACCACTCCCAGTACGATTACTAATAAGAAACTAATATTACTAGAATTAGTTATTATTTTGATTAACAATACCTACAACCAGTGCCAGATGAAGGCAACAGTACATATATGAACTACTTCTCTAACCGTAAACATCGAAGCGGACGGGAAATCACAGACAATATACGCGCCTTTATAGCTCCCTAAGCAATTCTTTGCATCTTTATCAGTGATAACCAGAAAAATAGATGTATACCAAAAAAGTCACTGTCCTAATTCAAACGCCATTTCGAAACTTTGTATCACTTGCCAATAACCGAGAACAGTCTGCCGATACAATATACACTAAGGTACCACTCTCGAGGGTAGCTATGTAAGCTGTCGGACAGTTAGTTACACACAATATAAATAAAGCGCAATTCTTTGCGCAACAACCCAATCGAAACTTCACACGGCCGAACAGAAAAGATCAACCAAAATTAAAACTAGAAAAGTCTTAAGTACACGTTAGCTAACTAAGCAAAGAAAAGAAAAATATGAAAATCAGTTAGAAACGAACAAAATCAAAACAAAATCCAAGATTTAGAAACTTATGGCTTAGGGACCATATATAAAAATTAAAATTTTGAAAAACCCAATTTTTGGTTTCGGATGGGGTTTTGGTTTATTTTTAGGTTTTTTGGGTGGGTTTGGGCCCTGGAACTCCCTTTGTAGCCTGGAAAACCCCCGACACACTCGACATACCTGACGCAATATTAAAACTAACTACCACTATATGGTAGCTATGTATATAATCCAAGATCAACAAACATAAAATAAATCAAAAACTCCTCGTAATTCTTTACGCTAGCTAAAATATTAAACTTGAAACAATAAAGCCGGTGCAATCGTAATTCTTTTATGCTATTAGTGTGCGACCGTACTCCACGACGAAAAGCGAAAGACTGACCGAAAACAGCTAACAATATGTTAGCTAATTAAATAAATAATTGTAAAATTGCGCAAATTAGCTGCAACAAAAACAACCAAAATTAACAAAATTTATGATTTTAGGAATTGTTGAGATGGAAACCATATAAAATTAAGATCAAACCCGAAATTTTAGTTTTGGATGGGGTTTTGGGTTGTTTTTAGGGTGGTTGGGTGAGTTTGGGTACCGAAATCCCTTGCGTAGCCTATTGAACTCCTTTTACATTTTACGACTTTAAGAGGGGAAGGGGTTGGATTGAGATTTTTCCTTATGTCGGCTATCGGTTATTAAAAGGGAACGGGATTCGTCACCGAAGGATTGTGCGGTTCGAGGTGTAGCCAGTAGAATGCCGGTGGGACGCTTAGTACGGCGCGCGTCTTTCTTTCATGAGCGGTTCTAGTGCTTTATCTTTTGCGTAGCTGCGTGCGACGTGCTCATTGCTCGAATTTCAGACAATTGGGCAACAGACACAAATATAGAACGTTTATTACGAAATGATAAAATATTAGGCACTGATAACACCGTGACCGCTTTTGGTAATTTTCTTAGTATCCGTATTCGATTATGTGCTTTCTCGATGCTCGTTTGAAGTCTCGTACCGTTATTTGGTACCGTATTTTTGCTTACTCTAGCTCCGCACTAGCACTTCCATTACAGTTAGCAGAGCTCTTACTGCCAAAACCGAGGTACTTTCTATAGCACCGCACTCTTTTTAGCTCACACTGACTCTTCACCAGACAATCTAACACCGTATGGCTTTACCCTTGCACAGTCTGACACTGGATCTGCACAGTCTGACTCGTATCTTTCGCACACTTAGGCCACTAATTCGGTAAGCTTGACGATTCCTATCTAGTACTTTAACCGTTAATTTTATTTAAAGCTAACAAGTATGGACCTAGTCCTTAACCCTAAGTTATACCAACTAATGTTTGAAGGTTATACTTGAGCGATAGGGGTTACGATTTATATATGTTATTTGTTACTTTTCTAAAGCCCTTATGGTTGACACAATAACGCCGGACGGTAGCCACTGTGCGCTATTCTGAGTACCTGAATCTAAGCCTTAGAATTACCCTAATAATGCCAGTCATGTTTAGCAGGGGATGCCAACCACGTTATTAAAACTGTACAGTAGCGGTCGACTACTATGCAGTTGAAGTTTCTCACTACTGGCCTTGATTATTTGACCTTGGGGTGTTTAGGAGTAGGAATCTCGCTAGGTGGTTATTAGAATCCTCACTCCTTACTCAACCGGTCTACTCAAAAATAATGCGTTCCACATAATGACGCCGGACGGTAGCCACTGACGTGTTAGCACTACTAGTTTTATTCGAGTCCCACATACACTCTCACCTGGGTCACCACTCACTCGACGCTGGGCCGAAATTTGTAAAGTAATACTAGCCCTAGTGTCATACTACTACCTATCGCTCCTATTATTCTTATCGCCACTTGCTCACGATTTATAAGGAAAGTTAATATTATTAAGTAAATTAATACTGAAAATAGGAGTACTTATTTGTGCCGCTACTCTCAGTTCTTCCCTTGCACTAGACAAGTTTTCACTCTAATCTGAAACAGTCAAGCAATAACTCTTCGCATTCTTTGCGCTCAAGCAACAAAACCACTGTGCCAAAGGCTAATCCAAGGAAACCCGAGTGAAAACTTGTCCACTGGGCTAAGGGCTGAGTATAAGCACCTTTCCAGTTGGACAGCTGTAGTACTATATCCGACAAGAATACCTCAATACTCTCCTTCAGCACGCACAAGGTTTTTGATGCCACATAAAGCCATGATAAAACGAAAACCGAAAACAATACAATAGCTAAGTAACTAATCGCATAAAAACAGTAAAACAACCAAATCCAGTTAATTCAAATTCTTCTAGAAGCAGGTCCTGCATTCACCGAAATCTAGACCAAGACTCAACTAGAATGAGAACTGAAAGTAATCTTAGACATATGTAGCTAATAAGTAAAACTAATGGAAAAATATGCAAACTGGGACAGAAAAAGCAGTAAGTTTTAAATTTTTAGAATTTTGACAAATCAAACTTTTGGGGGAGCGGTAAATAGATATTTTACTGAAAAATAACAGTAATTGGGATTTCAGCCCCGGGAACCCCTTGGTAGCCTACTAATTCCCCGACATCTCTGGTTGTCGGCTTAGCATCCACCATTGATGTTATTCTTTATACTTTTTCGTACCTTTGCCGTAACCAGTTTTTTATTCTTTAACACCTTTCACCCCCTTCGCCAGGCATGCGTCTTCCACTGACGATACTGTTCCCGTTTTTTTTTCATTTACCGGTCCCCGTTACCTTCCCGATTTGTTTCTTTCAATACCGTCCTAATTTATGTCTTCTTTTGATTTCCACCCCTATTTATTCGTTCTTCTTTCGTTATCATCGGTTGTTTTCGGACTTGCGGTCTACCCCCCGACATTTTTAAAACTCAAAAGTCTGAAATATATAAAACATGATTAGTACAAATACAAGTTAATAACATACGATTATTAATAACAGCACAACACTTTTTGAGCACTATTTTTGTTTGGCACAGTTTTATGGCTTCTTCTTTTTAGTCGGAACTAGGCAGTATTTTTGGCTGGAATAATTAGGGCAAAAATTATTACTATTATTATATAGTATTTGTATAGTCATAACAGGATCCGTCGCTAAATGATCGTCTCTATCGCACGGAAGATTGAGATTCATTTGTTGAAATCACTATGGTTTCTTTAGGTCGACGGATCTCGGCGTCGTTGGGCATATTGTAACCGGTTCGTATTGTCCGGTCCTTTGTTCGTTGTCGCTCGATAACACCCAATTCTTTCGGTTCCGCCGATTGATTGGGTTCCATTGCTTTTCCATTTCGATTCTTTGTTCCGTTCCATCGTCGTTGTTCCCGTTCCGTTATCCATTGTTGTTTGTCGGTTCATCCGGGTTCCCATCTTATTGATCATTTTTCGGTCAGCACGAGTTCTGAGGTTCCCAGCACTCCCGGACGGGTAGTAACCGGTCCTCTCTTCCCTGTTTATTTGCCTTCCTGATCAACTAAGATTTGGCGAGGAAGCGACGCCCGGACGGATCGCCACCTCCTCCACTTTCCGCATCGTTATAGTTGTTCTATCCACGCTGTCGATTTTGCGTATCCAGGGATTGTTGTTGGGCCGCGTGGATTCATTGTAAGATTTGTTTTTTCTGCTTCCTATGAACCAACGAACTTTTCTTTTCGCTTGTTTGAATTCTTCCTCCGTAATTATTTTCATGTTCTGGGTTCCTCCTTTGATGTGTCCAAAAACTATTCCATTGTTAACCCACATTTCACCTTCCTGGAATACTAGTCTTGTTATCCTTCCCAGTACGTCCACACCGTCTACTCTTTGTTTTGGTGCCGTTCGTGATGTGATGTATTCCATTTGCTTGTTGATAATTTCGGCATAATCGGGTGCGATCGCCATCACTTCTGGTAGGTTTTGTACTTGTTCCATTTTGTTCTGAAACATTCCCGTGATCCGTTCTTCGATATTATTTACGTATTGTCGGACTACCTGGCGGTATTCTTATCCCGTGATCTTTAGTGTGTTCGGCATTTTATTCGAATTTTTGCTTCTTGATCCCGTAATACTGTCAGCATTTGCGCTATTGTTCTTTCTACACTCCAATCTTCTTGTCTAAAGATTTCGCTCCATTTAATCTGTACTTCGTTTAAGGTTTTCTCCATCACCACTTCTGGTATGATCTCGACTTGTGGAGTGTTGATCTGTATCTCGAAGTAGCACAATTCGCTCCAGAGTTGATATCCTTGTATCGGTAGTTCTTCCGTAAGTATTTATTTCCATTGAAATACTTCTTCACATGAAATTTATCTGGTATGTCGTGTGGTGTTTTGGAAAGTCCGTGCTGACCGCTATATCTCATCGACACTCGAATCTTTGGGTGATTGGTTCTTTTCCCACTGGTCCGGCTCGAGTTTGTCCCGGTGTTGCTTTCAATTCTTTGATCGTTTCCTGCAACTCTTTATTCCGTTCTTCTTTCGTAGTCACCGGGTTTGGATTTCCACTATTTCTTCTTGTGCCGATGTTACTTCTTCGCTAGCCTCTTGTAGTTGCCTTTGAATGTTATTCCTTGCTCGTTCTTGAGCTTCTTCGCGTTGTCTTGACAAATCAAGTAGTCCTTCGGCGTTCTGTAATTCAATCGTCTTTACTTGGAGGGCTTGTTCTTTTTCTATGATCTCTCGATCCATTTTAGCCACCTGATATTGACTTTGATCGAGCGCATCCGACCATTCCCGATTCGTTTCGTCTTTTTCCTGGATTTCTTTTTGTAGTTCTTTATTCGTGCCAGCGATTGTTCTGTGAGTCAGTGGAGTTGTGGTTATTGCTTTTCCGGATCTATTACTTCCATTTGCTTGTGCTGCATTGGCGCAATTTCTTGATCCCTCTTTTCTAACTTTTGTTTCAGCCATTTCCACTGCTCTTTGAACGTTCTGGCTTCTTTTGTATGGGCTTCTTGTACTTTTTAAGCTTTCCATGTTCGGCGGTGTACTTTTCTGCCCATATTCTTTCGTTTTTTTAGATCATTCTGTTTGCTTCGTCGATCTCTCTCTTGAATTACGCTTTGAATCATCCTGATTTCCGCAAACACGATACCTTTTGGTACGAATGATTCTTTTTCGTACATAGCCATGTTCCTTTCGGGATCTATCAGTGCTTCCGCCATTTTCTCATCGATTGTTATTAATTCGGGGCTTTATATTAATTGTCCCGATTCCATCGATGTTATACTTGCTTGACTTCCATGTCGTCTTTCTGGTCCCGATAATATCCCTGTACTCGTTCCTTCTTCCGACATTAGCGTGAATGTCGAGAATCCACGTGTGCTACCTATCAAACGTTCACTCGAGGACCATTTTCTTGGTATACGAATCGGTTTTATTACCGGCTCCGGCATCTTGGACGTTGGCGTTGTTATTTGTTTCACTGCTTCCCGTTCAGTTTTTGTAACCGGTACCGTTTCTACCGATTTTTAGCATCACTTTCGTGTCCTCTTCGTTCTTGTTTTGGTCTTTCTTTAATTCTAGGATCTTTACCTTTTGAGACCAATTCTTGAAAGCATCTCACGTGCTGTATTGGCCGTAGCGTTTCCACTGGTTGTTGTGGAACTTTTTCGTGTCGTCTTGGGATTGCTCCTTTGCTCCGGTCTATCGGTTCCTCTGAAGGTGGTATTTCTTGACGTTGTTGTTCTTCTTGCTCGTCCCGCATTTGTTTTCGAATTGCTTATACAAGTATTTGCCATATCATCCGATCAGTTTTTGCTTGTCAGCGATATGTCCATCCTTCTTTTAGGTCATCTTTCCGTTCTTTTTAGTCTTTTTGAACTTTCTCTCTTTCTTCCTTTGTTGAGGGTCTGACGTTTCCGTCTGCGTCCACGAAATTTTGTTCTGACCAACTCATTACACCATGGTAGAACTCTACTGTTTGTTCTCTTTTCATTCGTTTAACTATTTCTAGAACGAATCTATACTTTGCTTTTTCTTCACATCTTTGGTTCACGTATCTTGGTTGACTCGATTGGTGTCTTCGTTTCGAAGACTTGTCTCCTCGACGCTCACACGTTTCTGAGTATTTAGGTCTGCTTTCAATAGACTTCCGTCTTGGTGATCTCGAAAGACCTTGTTCCGCTTTTTGTGATTCTTTTGGAGTCTCGGATCATTGTTCCTTACTTGGTTCTTGTTCTTTCTTTGGTTGTTCTAACTCCGTTAACCGTTGGAAAGTTTCAATGTCCTGCTATAGGTTCTCCTTGGTGTCCTTTTATCTTCCGTATCCATTCCACTAACGGTTCCTTGTCTTCCTCTTCTTCATAATCAAGATTTTTCTCTGGAGGTTCGATTTCTTCTGATGGTGTTGGATCGACTTCCATTGGTTCCTCGCTTGGTGTCGGTTTCGGTGTTGTTTCGTTGTGCTTTCTTCAGGTTGTGCTTCCTTCTGGCCTGACTCCGGACGGATGCCAAACTCATCAGGTCGTACTTCCTGTTCCACACTTTCTTTTGCTATCGTTTCCTGTTCAGACGCGGCCTTCTGTATTTGTGTTTGCTGGTGTACCGGCCCTGAACGGGTGCCAAGCTAACCAGGTCCTACCTCCTACGTATCGCCTTGGAACTTCCATCCTTGAATCTTCTTTTGTTTGCTGTTCTTACGTCTTCCCGACTTCATCTCCTTTTTCCATCTTTTGTCCTCATAATTCTCTATCAGCGTTTATTCGTTGATGCTCTTTGATTCGGGACGCTATTTGTTCTTGTGTCTTCTCCCTTCTTATTTCACCTCGTAATTCATCGATTCTAACCGTTTCGGAGAATCCCACACGGTTGAATCCGATATTGCCCATTTGTTCTACGATTGCAGCGCGTTGTCTCATCAACTCGTTCACGATATCTTGATTCGTTCTTTTCCAAGGTATTTCGCTTGTATATCTTGCTGAAATATCATCGTCTGCTCTGTAGTCGACTTCTCCTTGGATGTGTTTCAATCTTTCCTGTTCTGCTGCTACTGCTTCGTCTATTTTCCACAATCGAAAGTTATTAACTTCAAATCTCTTTTGTTGGACTTGTCGACCCGAGCGCAATTCGTATATGCTGCTCGCCGTTTGTCGCTGTTAGCTCAAGTTCGGTTTGATCTTTTCGTCAAATTCTTGTTGTATCTTCGTGAACGCTTGGATCTTCTTTCTTTCTTCTTCTGATAACTGCAGTCTCACGTCAAAAAGGGGACGGCATTCGTCACCGAAGGATTGTGTGGTTCGAGGAGTGGCCAGTAGAATGCCGGTGGGACGCTTAGTATGGCGCGCGTCTTTCTTTTCGTGAGCGGTACTAGTGCCCTATATTTCGCGATGCGGCGTGATCTTTCTCGGCTCTACGTACTCGAGTTCCAGATATTGTGGAAACAAACACGGATATAGAATGTTTATTATAACACGATAAAAGGCTAGGCACTGTCATCACCGTAGTACGCTTGAGGCAGTATGCTTCGATAACCGTATTTGTAATCGAATAATCGAACACTTCTCAGTGCTTGTTTCGAAAATCCTCGGCACCATTGTATAGTCCCGTATTTTAGCTCAAACAGGCTTCGCACTTGTTTTTCAATAACGAATGATTGAGCTCTCGTAACCAAAACGGCGGTACCTTCTTTCGTACCAGATTAATTTCAGCTCAGCCTAGTATTTCACCGGTTTCCTTGCACAGTCTGACTCCAATTATTGCACAGTCTGACATTCACTTTCACGATGCACTTCGGCCACTGATCTCGGTGATCTCGACAATCCCTATCTAGTATATATATATACTTTAGTTCTTAGGTTAAGTTAAAGCTACCGACTATTAGACCTACTCCTTATCCTTAAGTTATCACGGCTATTGTTTAAGGGTTAAGCTCGAGCGATAGTGATTAGGGTTTATTTTATCTATTACTTTACTAATATTATCGTCTTAACACAACACACTACCGGAGGGCTAGTGCACCATGCGATTATATAAGTACCTCAACCTAAGCTTTAGATTTACGCTACTAGTGTCAGTTATGTTAAACAGGCCGACACCGGACGGCTGCCACACCACGCTAATAAAACTGTACAGTAGCAGTCGACTACTATGCAGTTGAAGTTTGCTCAGCGTATGCCCCAGGACGGATGACGATACTGGTATTTAGGTAAGATACTCAAGTTTTTGGTTGTCCGAACCAGTCCCCTTAGTCACTTGGTCTACTCAAGAATAAAGCTCCCACGTCGACGACACCGGACGGCTGCCAGACGACGCTGTTACACTACTAATATTTTCGAGAACCCACCTACACTCTCGCCCTGGTTACCACTCAGTCGACACAAAAGGGCCGAAATTTTTAGAGTATTACTAAACCTAATACTTTAAATACTAATACTGCTGGTGCATCAGACGTGATCATATATACCTCTATTCAAAGCATACGTGCGACCCATCCCCGAATTCGCTACGGTCGTGTGGTCTCCTCAGTATGTGACGCTGATTGACAAACTCGAGGTCACTCAACACAGATGTCTGCGACTTGCTAACGATCTCAATCCCGACCTCAACTCTACCCTTGCCCAACGGCGTGAAACGATATATCTAATCCACGTTTACAGGATTTTGCATGGACACACTATACTCCAACCTCAACAACTATTTGCTCCGTTAGTCACGCGGCATCTTCGGGGCAACAGCGTGGAGCTGGCTGTTCGCTATGCACGGACCAACATCAGGGCCCATTCGTTCAACTGGAGAGTCATTGCCAAATGGAATGCTCTCCCTGACGATGTTGTCACTGCCAGCACTGTTGCCTCGTTCGAAAATGGTTTACAAAGCACCCGCCAGTGTCAGTGACATAGGGTGCCAAGTCTATAAGGTAATCCTAATACATTTGTACTACCTTTAGACGTATGGTCACTTCTAAAATTTTTATAAGGAAACGTATTATTACTAATTAAATAATAATCGAGATAAGATTACTTATTTGTGTCGCGCCTCGCGAATACTAAATGCTTTTTGAGTGGGTTATAATTTTGAGACTACTCTAGCAATATCCAAAAAGTTAGCCCGTGACTCTTTGCACAATGGTTTATCACAGCCAAGACAATAAGCACCGCGCATTCTTTGCGCTCCGAGAATCACAACAATAATAAATGAGATCGTACATACGGATACCCGGGTATAGGCGTTTCCGTCAGATTCAGGAGCTGCTCGAAGGGTCGAGTATAAGCACCTTCTTTTTATTATAAATAACATGTAACACAGCCGGTGCAAAACTACTGCACGCAATTCTTTTTTTTGCGTAACACCGTAACACAATCTTGTCAAAGAGCTAATAATATGCAATCCATAAGCTAAAGCATCAAGAAAACATTGCTTGTTAGTTATAAATCCAATGCTGATCAAAAAGAAAACATAACCGCCAATATAGTAATTCGTAGACCTCTAGCTATTAACTAGGTAACCGCTATTGAAAACCAATACAAATTAATTAAACATGTAGATTACTGTATTCCGGATGTCGACTACTTGTCGGATCATCAAACTAAGACTGAATCAATTATATCAAAAACTTTCTAGATACAGGTTAGCTACGCAGTATAATTAACCCAAATTATGCAAATTAGTTTAGGAAGTTGAAACTAAAATTTTATAAAACTTTAAAATTTTGAAAGAACCAAATTCAGGGACCCATATAATAAATGATTTAAGTGAAAAGAAATTTTAAGATAAAATTTTGTGGAATTTAGGGACTTGGACGCCTGTTAGCCTACTAAACCTCGGACAATTGGCCTGTAGCCATTTGTTTAGAGTATTGAACTAGCCCTAGGTATGTAATTAAAATTTCCTTGACTATAAAGTATACATAGTAAAAACTCTGCTAAAATATATATAATTTTAGCTTGATTCTTTGATTTTTGGCCTGTAGATAACCTGAGAACAATCGAACAAAGTTATAAATTGCTGACATAATTGTTGTGGATGAAGCAATTAGCTGTTTCTTTTAGTGCGGCCTGAGGGAAATAACTTAACTCAAAATAATTTTTAAAAGTTAAGCCAGTCAATATTTAACTTGTTTGTTTAAGTTCTTTTTTGTTACGACATAAAACGTCCGGCCCCTAAAGGAGATATACGCCCTTTTTGTCATAAGCTGTTTGTCAGGGAAATGTGAGGTGCTGCCAGCCATCAACTCCACTATTTTGAGGCGCTCCTGCAGACAACGATGTACGTCGAGACAGCGCACCTTGTTTACTCTCAATTTATGTTATTTAAAACTTTAGCTACCGATATGATTTGTATGTACCTTGCCCGGTTAACAAAATGGAGAGTAATGTGAAAAGAGACAAAGAAAATAGAAACTACCAAGAGTTAATCCCGGATTGTACTCTGTAGGACCAGCGTGAGAAGACCACAGAAACACAATGGCACTGAGCACATGCGTATATCTTCTACTTCAATCAACTTTATTACGCGTTTCAACCATTGAGAAATCTTAGTGCGGGGTGGCGGGGCTGCAGGCCTGACTTAGTCTTTACGTTTTAGCATGTGACTCATATTTCAAAGAATTACACTTTGGATATACCACTGAGTATTAGGTCTAAGTACGTCGAGACACCATAGCTTGCTTAATGCTTTCATGTCCGCTAGGTCCAAACGGACCTAACGTGCTTCGCTAGTCGTTGTGTTTGCAGAGTTTGTCGTATGTCGTATGTTTAAACGCGTGCTGTTATTCGCTCAAGTTGTGAGGCTCCTTAATGAACCGAGCAACAGCTCCAATGTAGCTCAGTGGTTTGCGTACTCAAGTTTCACCCGTACGTCCCGGGCTCGATTCCCGGCGCCGCCTTGAGTTTGTCAAACATTGCACGACACATAAGTCGATTCCTGCATGAAAGGGTTAACCTTACGTCTGCAGCTTAACGTTGTCTTACATTTCTCATCGACTGCTTAGAAATTCAGAATTTGTATCGAGAATCCGATACTCTTCTGCATGTGCCCAGAAATATTGCATCTAAAAAGCTGTGTCGACATACTTAGGAGAAGTTCTCAAACACCATGTTTGCTAAAAATACCGGGACAGGATTACGAACGTAAATTGACTAATAGAAAATTTACATTCCTTCCATTAAATCGCACAATAAAGTTTAGCAAGGTTGCAAATCTAACATTTGTCAATTCGATAAATTTTTTTTCGCGGGAGTAGCCAATGCGACCCGCGTTGGTTTGGATTCATAAAATATCGTCGGGTACATACTATCCGTTTGCCGTAAGCACCCATTTCTATGAAAGTTTCCGTTATGGCCGCAGCGCGACCATAGAATAAAACAAAATTTACAAAACGTTCAGTTTGCGAACTGGCGAAACAATCTCACGAGAAAAGGCAGATCCAGGATCGCACAGTGAAGTGGGATCATGCGGCACGACAACGCCTCCTCCCGAGCCAAGCCGCGTTCCCTATACCGTGGTGCCCCTGGCAAAGGCATCCTAATAAACTTATTCCAGTGGTTTTGTATTATTAAGGGCATACATGCACGAGGTCCGATGCCCCAGAGGAGATAGTCGGTGTTGGGTAGTGTGTCATATACTACGGAGGGTAATTTTTTGACCCGAATTTTTTTTAAATTTTACCAAATTTTTCCCTGATCTTCGCAAGTTTTTGATAGTACAATACATAAGATCACATGAGAACTGGTCTGCCAGTAGACCGGGCTTAGTCTGAAGGGAATAAAATTGACTCTAACTATGAGCATGTATGTTTAAAGGGTTCATTAATGGGTAATCATTTGCTCAAGCAAGTGCAAGTGGTGAATATTACCACGCTGCATACATTAGTATGCAACAGTTTACGGTGGTTTTACATTAAATGATTGTCTTTGGCTTATTTTAAATTATTGTAACTGGATCGACTATTTTAGATATGCGAAATGGTTGTTGCTACAAACCAGTTGAATTGATTTGTTGACAGTAATTCTGTTTACGAAGCTAATGAAAATACTTGTAGTCTCGAATTCGACCAAATTTTTTTTTAATTTCTAAGGAACACTCAAAAGATTAAACTTTGAATAAGCCCACATAGCTATTGTATTTTTATTATAATTTATATCTAAATTTTGATTCAAAGTGTAGCGAATTTATGTCGGGGTTTTAATTGGGTACGCAAGCGCTCGGACCCGAACCCACTCGACCGCCTAAAAATTAACCCAAAACCAAAAAAACCGGGTTTTCACCATTTTTATTGCTGTTGTGGGTCCGGTAGGCTATTAGGGGATCCCTTGGTCTAAATTCTCGTAAAATCCTAACATTCGGGTTTTTGCATTTTTTCACTCATTAATTGGTCCATAAATTTTTAGTTTTCAAAGATTTGTACTTCGCTTGAGATTTTGTTGATTTTACTTAACTAATTTGCATAAATAGCATTTGTTTTTCTTATTAGCTAAGTTTAAAATTTAGGTTTAATTTTAGTTCAGCCTTGCGCTGTTGATCTTGAAGCTGCGATGTAGAGACAGAAAGCATTCAGTCTGTCTTAATTCAGTGTTAATTTGTATTTAATTGCGAAACATTATCTAGCTACCTTAGTGGTAGTCATCACGTGGTATCTGGTCCTAGTGGTGCTGGTTATTTTGTGTTGTTTTGATGGGGGTAGGGGTGAACGATAATTTATTATGGCGGCTATCAGATTATTAAATTGGGACGGGATTCTTCACTCGAAAATGTGTGGTCCGTACGCGTGGCCAGTAGTATGCCGGTGGGGAAATGTATTGACTTTCTTGGCGCGCGTATATTTTATTTCTCGTGCCTTATTCTATTTAGCGTTGCTGCGCGACTACTTCGATTAGCTCAGGCTTTGGTTCCAATATAAATTAGAATTACACAGCCGAAATTAGAATGTTTATTCAATAGTTAGCATAACACGCCAGTATTTATTACACACCGGTTCGGTTTCCGTGATTTAGTACGCTCCAAGTAGCCACATATACCTGGTTAAATAAGAACGCTTTTACCACTCGTGTCGGAAAGCACCACCAGAGTTTCATTCAGATGATTTCGCTCTTGAGTAATTTTGACACTTAAGGCTTGACGAGTACGAAGAATTTTGCCATTCAATTGTAAAGTGCCGTTAAAATTTGGTTTAGACGTGATCCGCTTCATTGTTCTTTTTGTTGACTGAGCCTTGCTATTTCTCAGTCTCAGGTTTGAGCGCACAATTTTTCTAAGTATATAAGTTATCTGCTATCTGAGTTTAGGGTATGTATTACCAAGTCCTCTTGCGAGGTGTGTACGAGACTGCCGGACGGATCGGCCCGCACGTTTATTTGAGTAACTTAACCCTTGTCTTAAATTTCCTCTAATATTTCCTTATGCTTTCCTCTTTTGAGGTTGGTACGTAGTAGCCGGACGGATCGACTCACACGTTTATCTGAGTACCTTAACCTGTGCCTTAGAATTACACTATTTAATTTCCTTCGAGTTACCAGTGCCGCACGGATCACTGTTAGATCCAGAGTAATTGATATTTATTACTTTCCCTTTTGGGTTGGTACGTAGTCGCCGGACGGATCGAATCGTGCGTTTATCTGAATACTTTAATCTGTTCCTTAGAATTGCACTATTTTGTCTCCTTAGAGTTACCAGTGCCGCACGGATCACTGCTAGATCCTGAGTAATTGATATTTATTACTTTCCCCTTTGGGTTGGTATGTAGTCGCCGGACGGATCGACTTTTACGTTTATTTGATTACCTTATCCTAAGGTCTTAGAATTACACTATTTAAGTTCCTTATGTTAACGTTAACGCTGCCGGACGGATCAGCTAGGCGCGTGTTATTTCGAGTACGGTTATAGTTAGTTAACACTCGTGCTCTCTCATTTTTAATTCGGAAATATAATAGGAATAAAATAAATTAATAATTTAATAAATACCTATTTGTGTAGTACCTAGGCTCAACGTTAATTATCGTCAAGTTGGGTTAGACTTGTTGCTATCACCATAACCAGATGCGTAACAGCGATTCACTTACATTCAACAATCTTCCATACTATCCATATCAAAACCAGAATTAATTCGCGAAAGCCAATAAAAATTGTAAGCCAGGTTTTAGAAATCGAATTTGCTCAGCCCAATTAGCTAGGTAAACATTACAGATGCAATCAATTAAAACGACACAGTTCGTAATATATAAACGAACCCTATCCGTCGCAATACAAAAATCAACCAGACATAGCCCAAATCGATCGTTATTCCGTAGTGGAAAGCTATGAAATCTAGGAAGCAGAAGTTCAAAACGTCACCTAATCCGACGACGGTGAACACAAGACAATTAAACTGTAATTAGACTGTAATTAAACTAAAAAAGAGCTAACACATGTTAGCTAAACCAAAGAACAACTCCTAATTATGCAAATTAGCACTGAAACTAAATAAAATGCGAAAACAAAACAAAAACAGAACCCACAGACGCAGAAGGGAGGGAGGATAATAATAAATGAAACTGTGACAAACCCGGGGTTTTGGGAAATTTTTGGCGATTTGGGACGGGTTTGGACCGGAAACCCCCCTGGTAACCTGGTCAACCCCTAACATCCCGGTTTGTTGGTTGAGCATCTTGAACTGATGTTTCCCTAAACTAAATATGGCAGCGCCCTCAAGAGGCTAGCGGGGGACGTTTTGAGTGGTGAACCCTTCACACCACAGGCCGAGGCCCTTAACTTTGCCTCTTGAGCTCACTGTCGTATTTGTTTATTCCCGGTTTTATGTTCCTGACTCTTTTTCTTTCTTTTCTTTCGAACCATTTACCCCCTTCTTTCGTCATTGCGTTTTCCACTGACGCTTTTCTTCTTTCCAATCATTTTTTATTCATTTACCAACCCCCAATACGTTCCCGATTTTACGTTTCTTCATTAATATCCAACCCTTTTCTTTATTCTTTTGCATGGGGGAGTCTTCGGATTTGGGAAGCACCCAACTAAAAATTTTTTCTGAAACATATAAATGATTAAACACATATACATACAGGTTATAACAACAAACAAAAAATATTTTCGTTATATTTTACAGTTTTTCATTGTCGGTTTTTCCGGTTTCATTTTATTTTTATTTTCTTTTTGATACGTCGTAGTATTCGCTTCAGTCTTCATAATTTGTTTCGATACGGGTTTGCGTTTACCGGTTTTGTCGATTTCATCGTCGGTTGTCGGTTTCGATATCGTCGTCTACTATCTGTGTCATCAATTACCGGTTTCGATATTGTTTTGGGTTCACCGGTTTTGTCGTTGGTTACCGACATTGATCATCGTCGTTGATTTTGTCATCGTATCGTTTATGTATTGTTGTCGGTTTCGATTGCCGGCTGCACCGTTTTACATCATTTGATTATTGTTTGTCGTTGTTGCACCAGTTTTATCGGTTACCGGTATATCGTTAATGCTTTCCGGCCTGTCGATGACTATCGGTTGATTCTACCGGTTTCGTGGTTGATTACCCGTATCGATCATTGTTGTTGAATCTTATTTGTCGGTTTCGCTTCCTTTTGTATCGTTGTTGATTAATTGAATCGATATTGTTATCGTTAAGGTTACCGGTTTTCACTACCGGTTTCGTTGATTCTTGCACCGTTTGCATGGACTACTTGTACTCCGATTGATCATTTCGTGTAGGTTTTGCTATTCTTATTGTTTTCTAGTGTTATTGTTGGCATCCTTATTAACGGTTTTCGTATTATTTACCAACCGGTTGAGTTCGATGTTATTGTTGTTGGTTACCAGTTGAAGCAGCTTCTATTTTTGTTTGCTTTGTTACCCCGTTTGAATTTTGAATAATTGGCTAGCAATTTCCATCTTTTCGGACTATTTACACTGGTCTTTATAAGTTGGGAATAAAGTTAGGATGTGCGTCCGGACGGCTCGCTGCCTCCCTTCCTTGATCCTTCCTTACAGCTGTTCCAGCGTCGGATATTCCTTCCATGGATTTTGCGTATCCAAGGAATTCCGTTTTGCCTCATTGATCGCTTCCACGATTTGTTTCTTATTATTTATTACAAATTGTCGAATTATTCTTTTTGCTTCTTTGTATTGTCTTCACTTTACGTAGCTAAATGCTATTCCGTTATTTACCCATGTTTCGCTGTCCTGGAAGATTTTTGATGTGATTTTTCCTATGGTTTTGAGTCCATATGCTCTTTGACTATATGTTGTTCGTGTCACAACATATTGGATTTGGTATTTCCACAATGTCTGCATAATCCAACGTTATAGCCATTATTTCTGGTAGATATTTGAGTTGGCTCAATTTATTCTGTATTCCATTTGTGAGCCATTCATGATTAAGTTTTATATATTGCCGTCTGCTTGTCTCTGTTTTTCCAAGTTCTCGACATTTTGTACGAATCTTTGTTTCGTGATTTCGTACTGTCTCTAGCATTTGTATGGTCTTTTCTTCATTTGATGTTGTTTCATCTTGTAGGATTGTTGCACATTCTTGCTGTAATCCATTTACGACCTTTTCCATATATCTTTCCGGCATTATTTCTATTTGGGACGTATATATCTGTGTTTCAAAATAACACATTTCGCTCCTGAATTGTTATCCCTTTATTTCTAGCTCGTGCTGAAGTATTTCGTTCCAGCGAAATACTTCTTTATTTAAATGCTTTCTCGGGATATCATGTGGTATTTGTGGAGGTTGCATTTCGGTTGCTTTATAGGTTTCGATTCTTGCGCTCTATCTCGCATTTTCTTTTGGCTTCTGTTCCTTTAGGTCTGTTCTTTTTATATGGCTTGGGACTTCGTTTAGCTGTGTTTGGATCATTAATGTCTTCTTGTGCTCTTGCTAATTTGATTTTAACATCCTTTAAACGTTTTCGTATATTTTTCTTTGCTTTTTCTTGAGCCTTCTCACGTTGTTGGGATAGTTCTAGTCTTAGTCGTACATTTTTTGTATGCAGTTTCTTGCAACTCATGTGTAAAATACCATACATATTATGCTGCATGTAATTTCATATGAAGTTGTATGTAAATAATCATGCATATTCCGGGTTAATATTCATACAAATTATATACGTGCAATAATTTTTACATTTTTTCTCAGTTTGCTATAACTTTTGTTGACATATTTACACATTAATGTATATATATATACAAGTTTTTCACAGTTGGCGCAGGTTCTTATTTGTTCGCCGTATAATTACCGTATTTGTGTCAAATTAATTTACAAAATTTAGCAAATTAATGTCACACAACGGTTGTATGACATTGCCATTTTACAAACTTTAGGAAATTGATAAATTTAACACTTGATTAAGATGTTTTAAACTTTAACTAGTAGTAACTACAGATGCCGAAAACCTGTTTTATAGCATAAGAATATCCGTGTGAGTTAAAAGTAAATATGAAGAATAGAGAAAATAGATATAGAGAAAATATGGAAATATGTAGCTTTCGGAACAAAGTTTTGTTTTCTCCACTTCAAAATATTCCCGAGAATGAACATGAAGGTCCCCAAAGTTTCCCTTCCACCACATAATGGACAAGCCAACATAATCTTTTCAATTTCTAAAATATTTGCAAAATAGCTAATTTATTTCAGGAGTAATGGAAATCGTATTTTGAGATACATCGACGTGATTCCTTAATTAATAATGATTTATTATGATCCTGATATAGACGAAGCGTACGTTTATACACCCAGTTTTGGGTTTATGGTTATTGTTGGATGTGTGGTGGTTGTCGGTATACCGATTGTTTATCTTCTTATAAGGCATGTGATTTGGCGGGTGTTAAAGGTGGCGTGGTTTTTAATTCAGTTGCATTTGACAATTGTTTGGACGATTGTACGGGCAACTATGTCCGTACCGAAAAGTCAAAATCGATGCGAAGATCAGAAAGCTAGTCATAACCAGCAACAACATCGAAGGCTGCGATAATTATTATTAATAATAATTGTATGACACTTATTCGCAAACTTAATATCGATGGCTGAATTAGCTGCCGGGGCGACTATTGTTCATTCTGGGTATCAAGTAGAATGGTAATGTCGTTGAATATGTTTATGTGTGGAGGAGAACAATAAAATTAAACTTAAATTTGTTACACACGTACTTTTAACTACAAAACAACACTGCTATATGACGTCGAGCTTTTTAACATCGGACAATAAATGGAACGTTTTTGTGATTCAGATGATTTCGCGCATCAAGACGATAATCTGTAGTGATAACGAATACGACGACACCGGTGATCTCAGCCTTGCCCGGTTTCTCATACATCGCAATAATATGTCTGTTGTTTCCGTACTCCTGGTAATGTTTTTTGTTGTATTCGGCCTCTAATAATTTTGTGTTTTACTGCTGAAATTACAGCTATTCTTATGATTGTAATTTTTAGTTGGTCGGTGACGGTACGCGTAGCTTAATGATGCGTTCATGTTATGTATCTCCGATAGTTAGAAAGTTAGTACGTATATATTCCTGTAGTTATGACTACCATTAGCACGATGCCAGCCGTATCCTATACTATATAAATGCATAACGAAGTATGAGCTGTTTGCCAATAATTTGTTTGTTTGTTATATATATATCAGGGACAGGGAGTAACCGGAATTCGGTTCCGGTTCCGGCGACAATCGTGTTCCGGTTGCGGTTCCGGCAAAGGGCAAAAACCATACCGGAACCGGAATTCCGGTTTAAAAAGTTTGTTTGAAATTTTCCACGTTTTTTGCTTCATCTGTGATCCAAACATATGTAATATATATTATACAATGATCAAGCTCCAATACAACCAAGCAAAAGAAAAGATTAACTAAGCAATTTGACGTTTGAAACGTAAGTAGGGCACATAATTTCAGTTGGAATTTTCCATAATAACCTGCAGGAGTTTGTTAACAAATCAAAGCCACGTCGATGCTTCTAGCAGCTATTTTACACATCCAGAAGTCTGGGGTACCTTTCAATTAAACCGGTCCAACTCGGTAACAGAGTATGGCTTACGCAGAAGTACTTAGGGTATGCTTGGCTAATATAAATTGCTTCAAGAACCCGCCAATGCGCTTGTAAACTTGGTAAATCAGTCTAAATTGAAGTAAACTAACGTTATCGTCTCATTTATAGCATTCTGATTAGAAAGTTATCATCATTATGATCTAACTGACGGGCACTGTTTGTCCAACGCTAGCCTAAACAGTGTCTCTGACCACTGATCAGAAAATTACCTTCTATCTATTATTTTCTCTTAGAATCATATAAACCAATAATTTCTAGTTCCCTACAGAAGAACATGTAACAAACGTATGTGTAGCAAAGGAAGGCGACTGGAGACAAAGCGAAAGTGTGTATTCTACGCTCCAAGCTTTGTAAGCATATTCGATTTGACGCAGTATACGCAATGGTGTGTAGTGGAAAGCATTTTTTGCTCTGGGTGTCCAAAAATCGACATATTTGATCAATAAGTATATAAACATTATTAGCTTCCTCAGTCTCTTTAAAGTTTCAGAAAGGCAATAATACCATCGCAATACATTAAGTTTAATGTACAAGTTATTTTAATGCATTTTAAATCCAATATACCTTCATTTCTTCTATAATCTGTTTTACTATATATAAATTTCGAAGACCAGGTTCCGGTTCCGGATCCGGTTTAAATGGACGGTTCCGGTTGCTGGTTCCGGTTCCGGTAAATTTCGGTTCCGGTTATTCCCTGATATATATATATATGAAGAAAATTATTTTTTACCTGCACGTTCGTCCATGACCTAAAAACGATGATAACATCCGTACGGCCACCTTTAAAGAATTATATATTTGTAGAAATAGGATGTTGGCCGCAGCCTTGCGATATTTTCAAAACTTTGATATTGTGTTGACGTCACACGGTCTAGATGCCAGCTGGGTCACTAGACTATCTATTTTTGGGTTTCAGAACTTGTCTACAATGTGGGATACACCGTTTGGTATGGAGTTTGTAACACTATGAAGTAATATAGGTCTTAATGACATAGTCATTGCAACGTGCATTAAGCACAAGGCTTTTGTGGGTTTAGGAGTTAAACATAGCCAATGTAACTTTTAGGGGCGAAAATGGAGTGCATGCTATACCATTCTCTATAATAAGCCGTAGGCTTAGCCTAAGCTAATTCAATTCCCTGTATGAGCCATACAATAAGTCTCTATCGGGGGCTGCCATCGAACCCCCGCTCTAATCTTTTTTAGAAATGTTATGTCCGGTCCCCTAGAGGTGACATGGGCCAGTATTATTATATATTATGTTCGGATTCAAAGTTTTAGCATATAGTTCACTGCTTCGCGTGTGTGAAAGAGTTGGACTGTTGACTTCTTCGGGTCTTGAATTTGGAAAAGACAGTATATACAGATTGTAGCCTTTGCTATGTTTGCATCTTTGGTTTCATCACACGATTGCGTGTGCATAACCTTTAGTTTAAACCGAGTTAAGGGTAATTATTTGTTTGCGATGTTGCACAAGTGTGATTTATTTCTATGCCAAATTTATGGTAGTTTAAATGGTTAATATAATCAAAGCAGTGGTTTAATTTAAATAGTATGTTAAGGAACATATCGATCATTAATACTCAAAAAAATTTGGCGTATTTAGTGGTATATTGTTTGCGTACAACCGGATTTCAACCTTTTATCATACGGGGATTGGAACGAATTGACAATTAAGGTACTGGGAATGCGTTTACCAACTGTCTTTATAAAGCAGATTAGATTATGATAGGCTTTGAGAAACGTGCTTTTTATATCTTTGTTCGATCAGCCGTTGTGTGCAACATAAAGCTTAACCTCCTACGATATAAAGATTAGAACATGATTGGGTAATGAAAAGCGTGTGGTCAAGTCGTTGCTTTTATTGTAGAAATTTTGTGCAGATTTTATTTGAGAATTCTGTTGGCTTTAATAATAGTGTTTTATAACGAACTATTATTGAAACATGACAGTTGTTGATCTCACAGTGTTTTATGTTGGGCTATGTTTTAATTGCATTATATATGTACATTTTTATTTCGCTACGATTTGTAATGCTATATATTTGCAATAAAACGAGTTGATTTTAGAAATTCCGAAAGTCTTTCAAAACCAGGGGTCACCTGTGACCCCGAGGGAAGAGATCACTTAAGTCGGGGTGAGTGGTAATTGTGGGTAATTTATATCTAAATAGAGACTGAAGCCGAACTGAAGTTGTGTTAGCGGCATAAAAACCACAATTTATTGCAATTTCATGTAGGAAAAAAGCGATGTTAACAATGATTTGCCACGCAGCGTCGGAACCTGGGCTCACTTATAGTTAACAATGCGTCGTAGCTTATGTCGAGGGGCTTGTAATTTTTTCAAGCGTTTTCAGATATTTACATTTAAAAAATTTTCATCATTTTCAATTAGTTATAACTCAACCTGAAATAGAGATATCTAAAATTTCGAACGCTATTTTGATAGCGGTGACATATTTTACGCGCTTTTGTTCAAAATTTTTTATATCAGCCTAGTTTTGTCAAGGTACAGAGACTTTTACAAAAATAGTGCTCACACGCCTTTTGGCATGAGCCATAAATGTCATGCACACGCCTATTTTCTTATGCTATTATCATACACGCCCAATGGCATCGTCCATTTAATTTGTTTCAATAACCATATAAAGTTGTTTGAACGCCTTTCGGTACAAATTAAGTACTAACTAGAACGTGATATTTTGTTCCACGACATAGTCATAAGTCACCCGAAACGGCACCACCATCGTTATGAACGTTTCCAACAGCGGCTCTGATATTATATTGACATACAGCGCCTGAACCACCAGTATTGCCGCCAAAATCTGTAGTGGCGCCGCTTGAACACGCTAGATTACCACCATTATTGCCAACATCAACGCAAGAGTCGCGCAAACACGGATCGCTGTTCCTGTCATCAACAACATCCTCATCGTCAGCGCTGTCAGGGTCAGCATCTTCCACATCATCAGGGACATTACCATCATTTTCACTCTCTGCCTCTTCCACGCAGTCTTGCATTGTTTGTGTTCGCTCACTCACAGCCGTTGGCAACGCTTTATAATACCCCAATACTCTTCTGGTATGGTGTAAGTGTAACATAAACTCAATAAGTCAGCTTTTTCTCTCTTGAGATAGGCAACCGGTCGTTGTAGGCTTGCGGAACTGCCGTGAAATGCTGTTCTCGACGTGTGGTGGTCACATGCGGAAGAGAATAGACGTTGAATTCAGCAGTCGGATCATGGGTCGTACGGTGCTCTATGGTCGATACGTTGGCGCGGCTAAACTTTAAATGGACAGTTTGTAACCACAGTATTGCTGGACGGCACTTGCTGAAAAGACGTTCGGCCAACTTTTTGAAATCCCGAAAATTACAATGGTTGAGCTGTCGGACAACAAAAGGCTTCCCAGATGTAACTTTGACGGTGTGGTGAGGCAGTTGGATGACGTTACACCAGTCTGTTGGAACGTTGATAGTTGCATATCGACCAGCATACTCAATGTTCGAATGCATATTGTCGCAAACCATGTGTGTATGTCCGCTCTCGAGATATTTTTGGTCGATTGTCACAATATTGCGCCTATTCCTAACATCCCAAAGCAACGCGGCTGACACATACTGATTCCTGTTCTGCCCAATGCAGCCATCTGACCAGTTGCTTAGTTTTTCGGCATTGGACATGTGCTGTTCTAGGAACAACGACAGGCACGTTGCTATCTCGATCGCGCCACGATTACCCTCCGCCTCCGTCCAGTAAAAGCAGTACCCAATGTTGTTGCTGTAGTCGTGAATGGTCAGGTTGTATGTGGTGAGTTTTCTTTTGTAGAACAGTGTGCCAGCTTCATTCCTTGGTACCAGGGAGTAACCGGAATTCCGGTTCCGGCGAATATCGTGTTCCGGTTCCGGCAAAGGGCAAAAACCATACCGGAACCGGAATTCCGGTTTAAAAATTTTGTTTGAAATTTTCCACGTTTTTTGCTTTATCCTGCAATCCAAACATATGTAATATATATTATACAATGATCAAGCTCCAATACAACAAAGCAAAAGAAAAGATTAACTAACCAATTTGCCGTGTAAAACGCAAGTAGGGCACATAATTTGAGCAGGAATTTTTCATAATAACCTGCAGGAGTTTGTAAAATCAAAGCCAGGTCAATGCTTGTAGCAGCTATTTTACACATCCAGAAGTCTGTTGGATACGTTTGAATTAAACCGGTCCAACTCGGTAACAGAGTATGGCTTACGCAGAAGTACTTAGGGTATGCTTGGCTAACATAAATTGCGTCAGGCACCCGCCAGTGCGCTCGTAAACTTGATAAATCAGTATAAATTGAAGTAAACTAACGTTATCTGCAACGCAGCTAGAAACTGCTTTCTTGGCAATGAACTGTATTTATTGAAACTGTGCGAGCAGCATCACAGTGTGTCTCATTTATAGCATTCTGATTAGAAAGTTATCATCATTATGATCTAACTGACGGGCACTGTTTGGTCAACGCTAGCCTAAACAGTGTCTCTGACCACTGATCAGAAAATTACCTTCTATCTATTATTTTCTCTTAGAATCATATAAACCAATAATTTTAAGTTTCCTACAGAAGAACATACAACAAACCAGTGGCGGATCCAGAAAAAATTTTCGGGGGGGGTGTTTTCAAGTGCGGCAGTGTCGGGTCCACAAGACGTGCACGAGCTGTAAACAGGACCGTCACGCGCCCCCCCCCTCAACGAAGGTTGGTACTCGCGGTGGCGATCTCCGAGGTTGCGATTTCTGCCCCCACAAGGCAAATCGAGGACTTCGTTTTTTTATTTTTAATTTCCAGGCTTAAAATTACATGTGCTCAAAATTAGGAAACTAAAATTATACTTATCAAATATATCTAAATGAAATGAAACGCCATCAGCCTAATATTGGTCAGTATTTCCAAAAATTACCGCGGCCCTCAACGTCGGACGCAGCCGAGCGTTCTCAAGATGATACCGCCCAAGAGCCAGATGCAGGACCATGTACACCGACCGGCAATACCCAAGTCCAGGCAACCCATGATATAACCCCAACAGCGGAGCCTCAACACAATCCCGACCAAGCCCCGGCTCTACATCAGGAACGTTCGACATCAGGACATAGTTTTGGATATCAACAGTATCATTACCAACTTTGCCAGCTCGAAGCGTCGGCAACAGTTCGCCCTGTAAATCTCATCTATAAGAAGAGCGCCGAGTTGGACAGTAATTGTCGCGCCCCGAGCGGCTAGGTGCCTAATTCGCGTCTGCGAACATGAACAGCCTATTTCGGCAACTCGGTGCTACCGGCATTTTTCCTCAACTGCCGTTGCTGCTGCTGGTCCCATATTGTTTCAGCGAGCAATGCCGATGGTGATGTCAACAAATGGTGATGCGAAGCCGGAAGAAGCTCCACCATATGGTAAGCAACAGTTCTTCAGTTATTGCAACTTTCATTATGTAACAATGGTATATAATATCAACATACACCAGCAGCAGCAGCAACGTATTAGTCATAACAGTCAGGCCGAAAGCTGAAACACGCTGTTCATATTCGCGACAGAAACATGTGAAACAGTGATCACAAGTTTCGCCGCGACGCATGGACCCTTACTAAGTTTTCGCATGGGAAAAAATTTCGGGGGGGTGTTCACCCCCCCCCCCCCCACCCCCCCCTGGATCCGCCCCTGCAACAAACGTATGTGTAGTAAAGGGAGGCGACTGGAGACAGAGCGAAAGTGTGTATTCTATGCTCCAAGCTTTGTAAGCATATTCGATTTGACGCAGTGTATGCAATGGTGTATAGTGGAAGGCTTTTTTGCTCTGGGTGTCCAAAAATCGACATATTTGATCGATAAATAAAAATTATTAGCTTCATCAGTCTCTTTAAAGTTTCATAAAGGCAATAATACCATCGCAAAACAATAAGTTTAATGTAAAAGTTATTTTTAATGCATTTTAAATCCACTATACATTCATTTCTTCCGTCATCTGTTTTACTATATATAAATTTCGAAGACCAGGTTCCGGTTCCGGTTCCGGATCCGGTTTAAATGGACGGTTCCGGTTGCTGGTTCCGGTTCCGGTTATTCCCTGCTTGGTACGTATAAGACACTCTGGAGAACCATTATCGCCGTGATGATACGTTTCGGGCCGGTACGCCCGGCGTTGTTATCAGTCTGCATTGCGCGATTAGCCTCTTTCTTTCGGAGATCATGTGCTTGCCACTTCGGTTCGTATTGTTCCTTTGAAGTGCCTTTAAGCACATTACGGTACTGTAACAAATATCTTTTTTGGGCCGGCAGATCCAAAGTTTGGGAAAAAGACGCCGCACCATTCGTTGATACGTGGACCGCGAAACCGGGCTATCGTAACCTTTATTGGCACACCAGAGCACATAAGATCGAAGCAAATTACGGATCGAACCGATGGTAGATTTCAAGTAGACGCGTGTGGTGTTTGCTCGGCAGTAATGACTGGGCACTTTAGGCAAAGCGTCAATATGCTCCGTCATGTGTTGTTCATTTCGCTCAGTAATTTTGAAACGAGCCCCAGGCAGCTGATATTGTTTCTTGTTGTACCTTCCACTTGAAGTCCGTCGCTTCAGTGAATTGCGCAAAAACTTATCGCTTATGTCAAGAGTGGCTAACATAAATTCACGACATACGCGAGTCATAGTGTTTTCGTGTTTCACATAGTAATGGTGGATCAACTTGGGGTTTTTCTTACCACCGCTTTGAATTGTATCAGTCCGCTCACAGATATAGTTGCGTTGTAAATCGGTGTCACCAATCGATAAAATCGTCCAGAATCTGCTGCCGCACTGCAGGTTCAACAGTCTCTGTGCATTTGTGGGGACATTTGGTGCAATCGACGTTTTTCAACTGCCGGGCGCGCCGAACTTTGTTCGATCGAGTAGTGTATTCCTCTCCAGATTCACGCTTCGACTTGTCAAGTCGTTGCATGCGGACGCTGATTTTCGGCTGCGTTATTTGTGCAATATTCAGGCCAACATCGTCAGTTGGGGCTCCTCGCTTGCCGAAAGCGGAGCTATAGCCTGCGACGTGATCCATGCAGTTGACTAAGCGCGTGCTTGCGCCCTACTTTACGACTGCCATGGTCAACTGAACGACTTCTGCCACGTTTTGATGATGACCGCTGATTGACATTCGTTATAACTGATGAAATAATGTTATCATATTGTTCGTCGCGTATTGAACATTCACCATCGAAATCCGAAGGTATAAACTAACTGTCACCGGCACTATCATCACTGTCTCTGCTATTCGTAACAACGGGGCGAAATTTCTTGGAATGACTGGCAGCATTACAACTGCCGACCACCGCCGCAACCGGCGGAGCAGTGGCGACCCCCGCCACCACCTGCGGACCACCGTCGCAGCCGGCGGACCACCGCCGCAACCGGCGAACCACTGCCGACCCCCGCCACCACCGGCGGACCACTGCCGACCACCGCCGCAACGTTATCAACTAGACAACCCAACAGGGTAGCGACATCGCTGCTAGCGCCACACTTTGCCATTTCGACAAGCTGCCATATATCGGCCCGACCATATGTTTCTTTCCAGATTCGTAGATGATCGATCGCTTTTTTGAAGGTCACCATTCCATTTTTGAGAATATCCTAAAAATGAATGGTGTTTACACACATATGCCCGCAACAAAAACTCACACATGCACATAATCATACATTTCCAATATGCGAATGAATGGAATCTCGAAATCCATAACTTTATGAGTTCAAATTACAGTACTGACATCTGCATATATAAGTATATATAAATCGAAAAATTACCGGGTCATCACTGTCTCTGCTACTCGTAACAACTGGGCGAAATTTCTTGGAATGGCTGGCAGCATTACAACTGCCGACCAATGCCGCTACCGGCGGACCACTGCCGACCACCACCGCAACCGGCGGAGCAGTGCCGACACCCGCCACCACCTGCGGACCACTGCCGACACCCGCCACCACCTGCGGACCACTGCCGACCACCGTCGCAACCGGCGAACCACTGCCGACCCCCGCCACCACCGGCGGACCACTGCCGACCACCGCCGCAACGTTATCAACTAGACAACCCAACAGGGTAGCGACATCGCTGCTAGCGCCACACTTTGCCATTTCGACAAGCTGCCATGTATCGGCCCGCCATATGTTTCTTTCCAGATTCGTAGATGATCGATCGCTTTTTTGAAGGTCACCATTCCATTTTTGAGAATATCCTAAAAATGAATGGTTTTTACACACATATGCCCGCAACAAAAACACACACATGCACATAATCATACATTTCCAATATGCGAATGAATGGAATCTCGAAATCCATAACTTTATGAGTTCAAATTACAGTACTGACATCTGGATATATAAGTATAAATCGAAAAATTACCGGGGCGTACATACAACTGAATGTTTTTATGTTTACACCAATTATTTATGTTTAATGATTTAAGACTGGATAAAAGCATATTTATTCAGGTTAATTATACTAAAAATAAAAAATATGTTAAATTTTCCGAGTCTCGGTCTAGAATATGAATACTAGATATAAATTGGAGAGATGACTATACCTTAAGGGTCTCGTTGTCGAAGGCAAGTACATCCACTACCTTTGGATATCCATACTGATTTTGTTGTCGCCCGAAATACCACACGTAAATTTCCCCTTGCTTCGGTTCCGGAACATTGTTTGGTACCGACGCAATGGCTGGCCAGAATGTGCTCTTTTTCTTCGTGCGCTGACGAACCCACACATAAGTACCGTCAATGAATTTTATATGTATATGTTTAACATTTCTGAAACACAAAATTAAATTGAAATATCGGAAATGTTTTTCACTAAACAAACTAATAAAAACCAAAATAATAAAAACGATAATTCTACGGTTGGAAGCAATTAAAAATGATAATTGGTTTCCGATATTTCAGGTTTGTGTTTCAAATTGACATGCAGACATTGACAGCATAATGAGTGGGTTTGAGAATAATTGTCGCCCTGAAAAAACACTAAGTTTAATCAAACGCCCATGTTCTATGTATAACTTAAATGCATCGTGGTCCGTAAAAAGGGGCGTGTATTACTTTTTTTGTGAACCTCGACGAATGGTGGAACGAAAAAAAATTTGCCACATGGCGTCGGAACCTGGGCGCACAGATATAATTTACTGCGAATGTGGTTTAATTGTTTTATCTCGTTAACTAGTTTGCCGATTTCGGAGTTCTGTTGTGTAGCATATGCGCTCCATACCGTTGGACACCAATGCTCCATTTCTTCACGCCACAATCTAATAACGTGGAATCAATTTTAATATATCAAATTAGCTGCCATATATTCGTTTGAACAAAACCTAAAAAATTTAAAGTTCTAAATGCAAAATATAACTGAGGTCAAGCCAACTATAAGTTACCTCCACGGTGGGTGCGATGGCTAGCTGTTATAATTAAATCGTTGTATTATTTAAATTTCTGGATGATCGTGGGTAGTGAGCAAGTTGTGACGGTAATTAAATTTTGAGGTTACGTCAGATTAGATGACGGTTTAAATTTTTGTGCCAGTATTATTTCGTGCGAGGTATAAACGGCTCGTGTTTTGTTCTTTATGTTGTGGGGATATTATGTTGTTATATTGAAATTACTCTTTGGTTTTTTACTACTGGTAAAAAGCTTTGTATGATGTGCGCGTTGTACTGTTTCATTAAAATTAATAGAGTTTTGCCATGCGTCCAGAACTTTATTACGGCTTTAACTATTTTATAACGTACTAGGGATTTGAGATATAAACAAACTTTTGTCATTTGATAAGATGCATTTGTAGAAATTTTGTGGCATAGGACTACAACAAGCCGACGATTAAATCAGTTTTTGTGAGCATTTTTAAAATATATATAGTTTCGCTATTTAAATTTATAGTTAACACCAATTCATTCAGGATTAAACGGAAATTTGGGATGTCTTGGAAATTTAGATGGGGCTTTTAGAGAGTCGCTAGAACCATCTGGAAGCCAGAGATGTGGGATTCGTAAATAGATAGCAATTTCCAAGATAATTCCAAACAGTCGGGGTTAAATACATAATTTCTGACAAAAAGTACAAGGTTGTCAATTTAATTTTCGAAATCTCCAAAACAACGTGCAACTCCACTGATTATCATTTAAAAAATCTACCTGTTCCCTGAATTTTCGTGATTTTGGTTACAATTTTTTGCTCTGACTATTATGACATGGTCGTGAAAGCAATATATAACTAAGCAAAAAACCTCAAGGCAAACAAATCGGGCTTGGTGCTCTTAAACTGCTTCAAATCCACTGAAAATGGTATGAAATATTTTTTCGCAATTCTGTTTAGTGATGCAACCGGTTCGGTGCGCAGATCCGGACCGGTCCGCTTCTAATTTAGAAAAAGTTCAGTAAACCGAATCTAATGTAGCAGTTTTTTTTAACTTTTTATTTCAATCTAGACGTTGCTTTTCATGACAGACCAAGACCAACAATAATCTGAGTGTGGCTTTAGCCAGGAACATTTCATTGTTTATTACATTTATATACATTATAACTAATGTCCGGGTAAACTTGAGGTGACCCATGAAACCATTTTGTTACTATTTTGTAGTGACCGATATCGAATGTACTTACATCTGTTTTTCGTATACAGTTTTTACTTTCGTAGCACCATGTTTTTCCTCTGTATTTATCTAGTTTAACAGGCTCTGTTTTTTATGCTGCAATTTATTATGAGCATTTTTGGTAGTGTGTCTGCTACTTAGCAGGCTTTGCAAAATGTGGCTGCTACTTAGCAGGCTTTGCAAAATGTGGCTGCTACTTAGCTGGTCGCTCCGTTGCGTATTCGCTATTTTTGTAGCTAACTAACCGTAACAAAATCATGATTTTTGCGGATATAATGTAATTAAACTCAAGCAGTTCAAATAGTGCTACCTGAAAGCTTCGGTGGATCTTAGCAGTGAAACTGGTCAAGACTTTGGCCATTACAGCGTTCTTTAGTGGCATTGGTACGGAAGCTGACATATATTTGTAAGCCCATCTGTTGTATACTGAGACATCAGTGTATACATAATTAGCTGTAGACTGCCAATTGTTTGATTGCCTGTTTTATGTTTTTGGATAAAATAAAATTTTCTTTTACATTGTTTGCTGTTTATAACTGTTAAGTCAGGAAGATTGTCTATTTATCGTATACTTTTTGGTCGAGCGGTTAGTTTTGCCATTGAAATTGTGTCATTGTTTCTTTCGTGGCATGTGTATATGGTTTGGAGTCTCTCGTTCGACAAAGGTCAAGCTCGAAATTGTGTTGCATTTTACTTTTAATACTTCTGGTAAAGTTTGATTTTAAGAATCATTCACCTGGGTAGTTGAACTGATATGTATGTTGTCCATTGAAGCCATGCTACGCCGCTCTATGAGTATAACAAGACTTGTGGTACTGACAATTGGAGGAGCGGCGCGAGTCAGTAGGCTGGATTCGCGTATTCAGTGTATTTCTTTTTGGTGTCGGACATCTTAAGTGCGGAAAAATTATTCGTAAAACTAGTTCATTGTATGCTTTATTTCGCCCAGAAGATTGTCAGGTAAAGTTTGAAAGTATTTCCATGAGTGTGGCTCGGGAAAACTCATATACATTGGACCATTATTCCGTCAACAGTCTATAAGGAGAACAAATAGGTTGTGGCGATGCAGCATGGCTGTTTACTTATCCGTCCTTGCTGCTCTTTAATTTAGTTGGTGTTTTTTTTGCCGGATAGTTTTACAGTCATTGGTCGGTTATTCCGTCAACTGATTGTATTTAAATTCGTTAATGAGTTTTCCAGTTTGTCGCATTGATCAAAATATGGGGTTTGTTTTGTTGAGAATTGTTTGAATCAGACAATCATACCAACACTTAGCCCCACTATGCCTGATACCAGTGAGTTATAAGATTCTCCGGCCTCAGCAATACGGTTCCGTTAACATTTTACATGAGTTTTACATTTTAAATGACATATAGCCAATGTTAGGCAAATAATCGCTGGGATTTCATACAATGATTGTGATTGAGTAGCAGTGAGCAATGTTAAAACGATATCATCAGTCAATATCATTAATTTTGGTGTTCGAAACTATAAAATTGATTTTGTAGTTCGCCCCAAAAAAAGTTAATCTAACTCAGAATGAATCAATTCTAGGAGGAGTTATGATTAAAAGACGTCGCGCAGCAACTAGATTGATTGCTTGATTACCATGATCGTCGAGCCCATTTAGGGCTCTATCGAACACTTCCTGAATAGGAGTGGCACACATCAGCACATTATGTCAAGTCCTGTGATATCTGCTGACATGTGAACTCCACAGGTTATAAAGCTCCACTTCAACCACTGCCCGTAACTAGTTAACGTTAAAGGATCGCTTGGGATCACGTTCAAGTTAACTTGGTATCGGTGAAGCGCAGGTCATAAGTATATACTGACATTGATTGACTTGTTTTCAAAATGGCTGAAGCCTTTACGGAGATAAACCTGCGTCGTGGGTTGTGCCCGCTATCTAAGAAATATTTTTGGATAAAGAATTTTCTGCTGTCAATTTATATATAAGTTGAAATCTTTTGGAGAAACAATTTTGAACAAAGTTGAAATACTTGTGTCCTCACCTTACCATCACCAATCGCAGGATCTCGTCGAGTGCTTCAATCGGACGCTCTGCAGGCAAATAGCGTTAAAAAATGGTCGTAATATTTGACACTGATATAAGGAAAGTGCTCACGAAGGAACTCCTGGAACACCCACCGGGACAGCCTTATGTGTTTAAAAATTGTTGGCAGTGGCAATTACTTTTTCGAGTGCTTAGTTTTGTCGTTTCGGGAACTGAGGATTTGCATTGACAGATATGGAACAAAACTATTTGACTTTGTGAGGTATGAAATCCATTGTAAGTTTATGACTTTTCTTAGTGCGGACCCTGATAACAATATGGCGAGTTCAAACAAGTCATTGCTGAGCAGTTGGGCGAGCGAGGCCTATATATGCGCACCTGTAAAATGTATCCAAACATCTTCGTCATATATGCTCAAGGGATAGGGCGTTTATCCTATCCCACGAGGACAAACCCCTTCCTCAGGAGTCGCTGCAGGCGCCGAACCCATAGGTGCTTTAAGCGGCGCAAAGGCCACTCCGTTTCTCCACCGCTCGGACCTCCCTACCAGGCTACTGCACCGGGACATGTATGATCCACGTATACTCTTTTGTTGGAATAGAATAGGGCCTATCCCGTTGGTTTATGTTTTTGCCAACGACTTTTGGGGCGAAGACAAATATCCAGTAAATTAGACTTATTTAACACATCCAAACGATAATCATAATGATGTTGCAAAGTATAAATAACACACATGTACACCTGAAAGGTGAAACAGTTTCGTTAAATGGAAAAAATTACCTGACACGGAAAAAAATTTCCTGAATTACTGCCATATTCCACGATTTTTTTAGCTTGGGAGAATATTTCCTGCGACACCGGGGCTAAAAATCTGTCCTTGCTTCTAATACAGATACAGTCGGACGGCAATCAGCACTCTTTTACTGTTAAGTGACGTAAGTGACCTTACACAGTGGCAATTCTGGGGTCGCCTTAGTACAGTAACGTCTAGAAATAAGTGCAAAATAATCAATAGAAATTTCAGATTAATCGAAATTTAGATAGATTGTGACGGACTTTTGGATAAATTTCAAATTTGTGAAATTTCGATATTTTTGATTAAACACAATTCGCTCTATTACGATTTCGATCTTTTTCGATTGCATTTGTTTTTGGCCGCCACTGTATAATATGCTATGTATGCATACTTTTGTGTCTGTAAAGTTTTTCTGTGCTAACCAAAATTTCTTATACTCAGAGTTGAAGTATTCAGTACGCGCATGTAAGTAAAGTGTTTAAACGAGATTGCTTGCTTTTTGTGGGTGCAGTTAATTCCGTCCGTGACTGTACTCGCTAGCTTCATATTTGTAGCTGGAATGTCTGCTTAATAGGCTTTGAGTGTGCTAGCTCATAATATTTACGTCAGGGAGTAACCGGAAATCCGGTTCCTGCGAAAATCGTGTTCCGGTTGCGGTTCCGGCAAAGGGAAAAACACTACCGGAACCGGAATTCCGGTTTAAAAAATTTGTTTGGAATTTTCCACCTTTTTGCTTCATCGGTGGCCCAAACATATGTATTGTACATATATACGGACCATATATATGACCAAATCCCAATACAAATAAGGAAAAGAAAAGATTATCTCAGCAATTTACCGTGTGAAACGTAAGCAGTGCGCATAATTTCAGTATGAAATTTTTATCTTAACCTGCAGGATTTTTATAACAAAACAAATCCAGAACGATGATTGTAACAGCTATTTTACACATTTAGAAGTCTGCGGGGTATGTTCGAATCTAACCGGTCCAACTCGGTGACAGAGTATGGATTACGTAGAAGCACTTAGCGTAAGCTTGGTTAACATAAATTGCGTCAAGCACCAGCGAGTGCTGTAAATCAGTCTACATTAAAGTAAAGTAACGTTATCTGCAACGCAGCATATGAATTGCTATTTCTAGGCAATGGACTGTATTTTTTTAACTGTGCAAGCAGTATCACAGTTTGTCTCATTTATGGCATTCTGATTAGAAAGTTATCATTATGATATAACTGACGGACACTGTTTGCCCAACACTAGCCAAAACAGTGCCTCTGACCACTGACCAAATTTTGCCTTTTTTATTTTCTTTTAGAACCATATAAACCATTAATTTCAAGTTTCCTATAGAATAACATGTAACAAACGTATGTTTTTTTAAAGGGACGTGATTGGAGACAGGGCGAAAGTGTTTAATCTACGGTTCACGCGTTGTAAGCACATTGAATTTGACGCAATATACGCAAGGGCGTATAGTGTAAGACATTTTTTTGCTCTTTTGTGTCCAAAAATCGACGTATTCATCGATAAATAAACATTATTAGCTTCCCCTGCATCTTGAAACTTTCAGAAAGGCAATAATGTCATAGCAATACATTAAGTTTAACGTAAAAGTTATTTTTAATACATTTAAAATCCACTATACCTTCATTTCTTCCTTCATCTGTTTTACTATATATAAGTTTCAAAGACCAGGTTCCGGATCCGGTTTAAATGAATGGTTCCGGTTGCTGGTTTCTGGTTCCGGTAAATTTCGATTCCGGTTATTCTCTGATCTATGTATATAAAAATTACGTCGACTCAAGTTTCACGAGGGACTAATCGGATTAGAGAGACCATGTTCTCATTTCGGTAAGTCTAGAGCTGTGTACACAACATTCTGCCTGCATTTGCAATTATATACTATGTCCCATATCTCTTATGCCACTGAACTGTTGTATACGGTTTATATTTAGAAGTTAAAAGCATAACTCGGCCTAGCTATTGTCACCCGTGATAGTAATGGATTCGGTATCAAATCGTTACGCGGTTTTGAGTGTTTCCGACAAATCAGGAATTATCGAACTAGCAAAATTTCTTGCTGAAAAACTAAATCTGCGGCTATTAGCGTCCGGGGGCACATTCAAAACACTGAAGGCCGCAAGCCTTCCTGTCCAAGAAGTGTCTGATATAACGGGCTTTCCGGAGATCCTCAACGGTCGTGTCAAAACTCTTCATCCGCTAATCCATGGTGGAATATTAGCACGCGGTGATAACGAGGGCGACATCAATGAGCTTGCGAAACACAAAATTCCTATAATCGATTTTGTTGTTTGTAATCTATATCCGTTTGAAAATGTTGTGAAGAGGAGTCAGGCTATCGAAAACGGTGTGTCGAGTTGTGAAATCAGTTTAGCTACTGCAATTGAAAATATTGATATCGGAGGTGTTACTCTGATACGGGCGGCTGCGAAAAATTACAGTCGGGTAGCGGTGTTATGTGATCCGAGGAATTACCATAATATTATTAACGAATTGGAAACCACGAATGAAGCAACTCTAAGCTATGAAACACGATTGACGCTTGCAACAAAAGCATTCGGCGTGACGTCCCGATACGACGCCGTCATTGCTTATTACTATAAGGAACAGTCGTCAAGCGAAGGCTCAGTACTGCAGCTTAAATATGGAATGAATCCACACCAGAAACCAGCGCGGATTTACGCTTCTCCAGGACATTCGGAGCTGCCAGTTAGAATTATTAACGGTTCCCCAGGATATATAAATTTTTGCGATGCCTTAAATGCATGGCAACTAGTTCGGGAGCTAAGCACCGCGCTTGGTTTGGCTTCGGCTACGTCGTTCAAGCATGTGAGTCCGGCTGGTGCCGCGGTGGCTGTGCCGTTAAGCAACGCTGAGGCTAAGCTGTGTATGGTAGCTGATATCGCTGATTGTCTGACGCCGTTGGCTACCGCTTATGCTCGTGCCCGGGGCTGCGATCGACTTTCGTCTTTTGGTGATTTCATCGCATTGTCGGAGATTTGTGACGAGCAGACTGCTGCTATTATTAAACGGGAGGTTTCGGACGGAATTATTGCTCCAGGATACAGTGTAAAGGCAATTGAAATGCTTAAGGCAAAAAAGAATGGGGCTTATATTGTTTTACAGATGAATCCGTGCTATGAGCCAAGCGAAATGGAAACAAGGTCTATTTTTGGGATAACTCTGGAACAAAAGCGTAACGACGTCGTTGTGACACCGGAGTTGATCAAATCTTTAACACCTGTTGCTGTATCGACTAAAGAACGCACTCAAACTGAAAGCGACGACAAAATCATTCGCGATGCTGTAGTAGCAACGATTGCACTGAAATATACACAGTCAAATTCGGTGGTGTTCGCAAAGAATGGTCAAACGATCGGGATTGGTGCCGGACAGCAGAGTCGCATTCATTGTACGAAGCTGGCCGGCGACAAGTCAGACAACTGGTGGCTACGTCAGCATCCGGCTGTAGTGTCGCTACCGTTCAAGGCGAAGATGAAGCGTGCGGAAATTGCAAACGCCGTTGATATGATTGTTAGCGGTGAATTCCCGAACAATAATAATCAAGCGGATAATACAACACAATGGTGGGAAGCGTATTTCGACACTGAGCCATCGATCATAACTCAAGAAGATCGAAAATCATGGAAGGCTCAACAGAATGGCGTGGTTTTGAGTTCGGATGGATTTTTTCCGTTTGCGGACTGTGTTAATAGGGCCGCTGAGAGCGGGGTCGATCTCATTGTTAGTCCCGGCGGATCAACCAACGATAATAGTGTTATGGAAGCGTGTAAACAGCATGGCATCGATCTATTGCATACGGGTATTCGATTATTTCATCATTAATTATGTAGTGATGCGGACTTTACTTGACATTTTGTATTGTACTTAGTATATACATACATTGTATTGCTGATTCCCCAAAAAAGTTAGCTTACTGCGTTTTTTTCAAATTGCGTATAATGTATTTTTTCTAGCGAGATTTTCTTATCGAACTACATTACGTACCTTACTATTTACGTTTGTTAATGATATCAAGCACACGGATTAAAATTTTTTGGAAGATTACACTCCTCAGTGAAACTTATTTACTTTATCTTATCATTTACCTTATCCGTTGATGTAGCTTTTCCGCGTACTCTGATGAAATTAAGCGGGTTAAATCCGAATACAGTAAGTTCTGTTCGATCTGACAAGATGTAAAAAAACTAAGTTTTGTTTAAATAAAACCTAAAATTTACAAGACATACATGTTTAATGTTTTGAAAATGTATTTTATTCAAGGTTACAGATGCATTCGTGTATTTAAGTTAAAAAACAATGGATTTCCTATGCACTCATTCGGAAGTGGAATGCTGTGAAGTGGTCCTAATTAAATTAAAAAATCTCGTTAAAAAATTTTAGAAACTGGTGGGGAATAATTTTAGTGGTTCCAGAACTTGGTAGGGGTATATTGCTAGTAGTCCAAAAACCTAGTGGGGGTTGGGTCTTGTTTATGATCCACCAAGTGGGTCATAAACCTGGTAAGGCAAAAACGGCCGGTGACGTTAATATGGAAAAGCTAAAGTCATCATTGACTCTTGATAATATGCAGATAAGGCTTAAATTTCGCTGGGGACCTGTATTTTTAATTCTGTGTTGTGATCATATACCAACCCATTTGTTGCCTTATGGATTGAAAATCTGTTCTCTTAACCGCGCTCCAAAACTGGCGGTGGTAATAACTTAGAATAATTTATTGTTCTTTTATATTTATGGCTGAACTACTGCAAGTTGTGCCCATTAAGATGGTTAAAATGAAAAGCCTCTTTGGTGATGGTTGTTCCGAACTAAAACGAGTCTATTTCAATCGACTAACTCATGGGTGTGGTGTTTTAAATGGACCTTTCATGAATTAGTTTGGGCCCAAATTAATTTAGCGTCAACAATCATTCGAAGCAGGCTGATGTGGGTTGCAGAATATGGTTACTACTTAACATTTCGCGTTTTCGAAACAAAAACATATAACGAGACACGTACAACAAATTTCGCCTAATTTGCGGGAAAAATGTTTGAGAGGAAAATATATTCTACAACTCCCTTATTTTGAAATTTTGAAATGATTTGAAACTTTATTGTTGGTACCAATTTAATTTGTTCAAACACAGTGGTGAACTACCCATTTAAAACGACCTCGCCCTGAGTACTCCGATTTAAATCGACTCTTTTTAGCGCCGCCGAACCCAAAGCCGATCAGTTTGACAACTCCAAATTAAAATTTTTATTTATAACCTCCTTATTGGACGATCGTACAGTAGATCCTGTTTTAATTTGCTCTGCTGTCCCTGTTACTTCTGTTGCGTCGTACAGTTGTGTAACTGTGAACGAATGATGTTAAATGTAAATTTTACAGTAATAATGAATAACCATAACTTCGCCGCATAATGTAAGCTTCGTGTGCTGTGTGCTTAGTTTTTCTGCCAAAATATCCCGAATTATTATTATTGCAAAAATGTTTTCCATAGATAATATTTCGGCTTGATCATTAAGTAATGCCTCTATGCCGTTCGCCTTTGATGCTCACCGGTTGTGCAATGACGTCTACAGTTTTTCCGCCAGCCGTGTTATGATACAAAACCGATATTGGCTTGATTCTCTGGTTATTTCGGGGGAGTGGAAAGTCTCTGGAACGTCACCTGTCGGAGAGAGTCTTTCTATGAGTAGGCTGCGTATACAGCGTCCGTGTGCCTTGCGTAGAGTATACATCTGAACTTTTCCATAGAGGTATTTATGTTTATACATTCCGTAATCGCAGAGCAAATTTGGTACATAGTTTTCTCTTGAACCTGAGTTTCTGTTCACCGAATAATCTTAGTGGCAAATAATAAATGAAGGAATCAGCCTATGAGCCTATTACATGGTTAGAGATTACTTATGTATGGTGTGGTAAGTGTTTCAGACTGAAAGAATGTTTTGCAGTAGCTTAAGTGATACCAGCTGGCTACGGTGAGAAAAATTTCACCGAATAATCTTAGTGGCAAATAATAAATGATGGAATCAGCCTATGAGGCTATTGCATGGTTAGAGATTACTTATATATGGTGTGGTAAGTGTTTCAGACTGAAATAATTTTTTGTAGTTGCTTAAGTGATACCAGCTTGCTACGGTGAGTAAAATTTCACCGAATAAACTTAGTGGCAAATAATAAATGATGGAATCAGCCTATGAGACTATTGCATGGTTAGAGATTACTTATGTATGGTGTGGTAAGTGTTTCAGACTGAAAGACTTTTTTGCAGTGTTGCTAAAGTGATATCAGCTTGCTACGCGAGTAAAATTTCACCGAATAATCTTAGTGGCAAATAATAAATAATGGAATCAGCCTATGAGGCTATTGCATGGTTAGAGATTACTTATGTATGTGGTATGGTAAGTGTTTCAGACTGAAAGTCTTTTTTTGCAGTGTTGCTTAAGTGATACCAGCTTGCTACGCGAGTAAAATTTCACCGAATAATCTTAGTGGCAAATAATAAATGATGGAATCAGCCTATGAGGCTATTGCATGGTTAGAGATTACTTATGTATGGTGTGGTAAGTGTTTCAGACTGAAAGACTTTTTTGCAGTGTTGCTTAAGTGATACCAGCTGGCTACGATGAGTAAAATTGTTCGAGTTGCCCAAAACAAGCAAATATTTTGTTAAGCAACATCATTTTGTTATACGTTATCATTATGAGTTTGTACGATGTATTGTCTCATTTTATTGCAATCATTTAAACAAGCTCAGTTGCCTTAATTTTCGATTCCATTTTTCCCAATATATATTCCTTTGTATTGTAATTGTTATGGTTTTCACATGGAGGGTGGCGGCTCCCTTTCAAGTACATCCAGTAATCGCCAAAAATTATTGTAGTCTTTCGAACGAACGAACGTCGAATCTAAATCGAACAAAATTTATATATTCTCCAAAACTTTGCGAACAGATTTCAAACAATAATTTCGAAAAGTGCAACAAAGATTTCGAACGTCTCGAACAAAATTCGAGCTCATCTAGAATAGAACTTGCAATTTCTCGAACGAAATTCGAGCCAACAGGAAACGAACAATATTAATTTTTAGCAAGTATTGCATTTTGGGATCTCCCCAGGTTCAGACCTTATGTATTATTGGCTTCTCCTCAGCTCCGTCCCCCAGTAACTTTTCTGGGGGTATAAAGATAAGCTAATTTTTCTGAGTTCTACTTTTATTTTGTTTTAAACCTCTCAGATTTTTCCTACTGAAGTAAATATCACTAAACGTTGGCTGTTACAATCGGTTTATAATTTACATTATAATTATTAACTAGTAGCTTATCTTATCGCCAAGGTGGTGAATTCTTAGTGTTGAATAAGTAATTTAGAGAGATGTACACAGCTATATTGAGCATCAAATTAATGAACCATAGAGCATCAAATGAATGAACCATAAACTGCTCTACAGAATCAGACCAAAATCCCTATATAGCACTTGTGGCAGAGTTGCATTCGGGTCCGAATCCTGGTTTTCGTTTTCAAAAATTCCGGGTCCGGTTATTTTATTTTGGAAAGTCCGGGTCCGGGTGCTGCCAAAAATATCCCGTCTGCGATAATGGCAGATTTTAATTCGAAACCCTCTAATTCTAGCTCTCTCGACTTTATATCCAGTGACATAATTATGTTCACTAATACTTATGCTCTCCAAAAAGAGCCATCTGATGAAAGATGATAATGTGAAATTAAATGGTGCTCAGATATGCGATGATTATGTAGAAAAATGTAATAGTCGCCGAAACGCCCGCTATTAAATCTAAGGATGCTCCACAGTCTATGTAGCTGAGAATCTGGTCAAAATATTTTCAAAATTTTATGCTCTCTCGCTGCTCAAATGATGCAATCTCGCACTAAGGACGCAGGTAGTGTACAATTGTAGCCGTAACTTTTAATATGTGCCACATACAAGGTTAGTTGAATGTTCTTACACGTAAAAGGACATAATTTTACCATGTTGGGAGAAAACTTTTCCATTGTTATGGAAGATTCAAGTTAAATGACTTGCACTTGATGTTAAATTATTATATAATAGACCAGCCACTTTAAAACGCGAGGGGGACCATTCGTACCATTTATGTTATGGGTGCGTTTCGAACTTACCTTAACGGCAATCCTATCTACCGTATCATAAAAGCAGAGCTAGTGTAAGATGTTGAACTAGTAGAAACGTTAAACATTTAGATCTAAACAATACAACAGAGAGCACGTTTTGGTTAAGTGTTGAATTCAAATGTTTCAGTTGACACCGCAGCAAAGCGCCAATGTCGATAAGGCTGTTAGTGAAATCTCTGGGTATTGGTTTTCAAAAATTCCGGGTCCGGCTTTGGGTATTCGTTTTCAAAAATTCCGGGTCCGGGTATTAATTTTGAAAAGTTGCAACTCTGTCTAGCGGTTGCGGAGATATTTTTGTGTATTTTGGATCCCATGGGTCCTTGGAAAAACCAGTTTTACCCAACCGTGCAACGCAAATAATGACAGTGGCAGTACACCATTTAGAGGATGAGTAGTTGGTTTTTAACATTTTGCCAACGGACGTAGTCATGGCATTCAGTCTCCAAAAATTTAAAACCAGATCACTGAGTACCGTCGTTGCTGCTGCTCTCTTTTTTACACTATGCGAAGACTCCATGAATCCATATCGTTCAGCCGAACAATGTTATGCTAATCAAAATCAAATGGACAACGCCATATATATGAAGCAAAACCCTGATAATGGCACATCAGGTACGCATTCATGTGCAGTATAAAGTCTTACAGAGACATATTTGCACTACAAAATGAGCCCAATTTTAGCCGGACGTCTACACTGGTTGTCGAGTTATAATAAGTAATGTGATTTTTGGGCCCTTTTGCCACCGGACCTGAGCCCATTGACCCGCTTTTTCGGGGAACGATGTTGAAATCGATGTTTCCGTCTAACTAAAAAGAAACAGGAGATTTCATGCTTTCAAATTGGTTGTAGCGCGGATCAATCTGCCGAGCCAAAGTTGAGTTATGCGAGTTACCCTAAAAACCAATAACGGACATTACTAAATTTCATCACTGTCTCGGGTAGTAAAAATCCTTCGCTTCGTTCGTTTTATTAACTCACTCCGGATTCAAATATTAACGGAGAATCAATTATTGGGAGTATTTTCGCGTTTTCCGTGCTCGTAGACTGGGAGGGGTTGGTTTAGCTTCACCGGTCCATCCTCCTAGATTGTCTGGGAGTCAGCCAGGCCGGTGGAATCAAACGTCTGTTCGCCAGTTCGGTTTCCTCCAAAGATTTTCAGGCAATTGGGAGATGCTAGTGTTGTTTGTTTTATTTAACGAAATTATTGTTGACATTTCAGTTTTCACAATCATTCCTGACTTTTATGGATAATATAATGTATAACTGTTCGTACGCTTATAAATAGAGATATGGATTCTGTTCCATTTTGATTGACGCTTTATTTAGTTCTATTGATTAGGCGCATATATAATGCACGATGCCTCAGGTGGACACGTAACACTAAAGCACGCTGCATCGGTCAAGATGAAACAGGCACTGAATACTCATAGATTTCGCATCCTAAATGGCTCAAGCAATATTATTCGGATCGTCTCGGCAAAGCTGGTGTGCCATACGGTCCGATGCTCTCTAAATGGACCGCTGACCTATTTGGGCACTGAAGCAGAGCACAGCAGCCGGTTGCATGTCGTGTATTTACGCTCATTTCAGCTTCATTTACACATTGCAACTGCCTATTTTGCCGCAGTCGGAACACACCTCGCATTGCGCTGTTCCTGTAAAAATCATGGCTAGAAATGCATCGCCACTGAATAACGTGGCCAATGTCTTCTTTTTTGTTTAATGTTGTAATATTTGTGTGCTTTCAAAACAGGGTAACAAAAAGTGTCCAGATTAAGGCAGCAAAGTGTGGGGAAACTGCTACCGTACAATATTCCACTCTAGCAGCTTTCAACCCTTCAGTGTCGAGATTTAAGGCAGCAAAGTGTCAAGGTTGTGTTAAAATGGGTTTTTGATTAGCTCGAGACCCAAAATACACGATAATGGCAGTACTTTCGTAACCGCTCGAACTATGTGGCTGTATTTAATCTCATGTTTATTGTAAATTTTTTACTTTTAGCACTGCCTTATGTTAACGGGTGTTTTTATTTTTATCTTTTCTTAAACATGTATTTTATCTATATCTTATATCTGTTATAGCATACATAAGTGTCCAAAGTCCATCCGCTTGGGGGCTAGATAGCCACGGCAGCGGTGGTATCTAAGCCATGTGGTAATCAAGAATTTTCCCCAGCCTCCGCCATTTTCCCTCATAATTCCTCCCAGTTTTCTCTTTAAAGGTTTGTCGTTTTATTCATATATTGAAAAAAAATTATAGCGTTCCTGACACACAGGGGGCTCAGGCGTAGAACTTAAATATGGTTTAGGGCGTTCAATGTTATCCTTTATGCCATGAAATTATTTGCCAGCTTCTGTAGAAGGTGTCTTTTTGCAGTAACGATAGGTGCTGTGAGTTCGCAATGCATGTTCAATGTTTCATTTGTGAGCTGTCCTGCTTCAGCCTGGTAAAACCTACACTGTCTTCGACATATATTTTTGCGTCCAGCTAAAGGACAATACATAATCAGCGTACACTTTAAAAATCGTTTGGCCAAGTTTTGCTCATTTTGAGCCACCCGGTGCCTGGCGTGATTCGAGCAAGGCCGTAGGTGGCTGAAAATGAGCGAAATTTGACTCAATGTTTTTACACTGCGTAGGAAACTTTTTGTCAATATTCTCAACAATTTTAGCATATTTTCGTCCAGATCAGGGTTTTTGATACAGTATATATATATGTAATATCTTTTTTGTAGTTGCATCGTATATGATTTCTTTTTACGTGTTGAAATATTGTTTTATATGTTGTGTGTTGTACTAACGTTGAAAAAATAAACATTAACGATTGAATATGTGTATCTTAGTTACTATATGTTCATAGAACTGCCACAGCCGACATAGTTGAATCGAGCGAATTATACATATGCATATACATAATGAAGGCTCAGTAGAGTGCAGGAGGGTTCTTTTCCATAACCCCCCATCCCGTGTTTGACCAGAAATGGTCAGATTATGGAAATTTTGGTATTTTGTGATCCTCGAGACCTCCCCTGATCATTTGGACCAAAAAATTGAATTTTTAAAATTTTCGATTTATTCGGGTCTCAGTGGTCCCCCTTGGGACCCAAATTTTTTTCTTAAAAATTGGATTTTACCCGCCATTCTACTCGGCTAGGCAAGCTGAGTAAAATTGTGTTATTTTTAACGGGATCCAATGAAAGCATCCTAAGTTATCGCCAAAACTGTTCAGTTGAGCTTCTCCGCCTCCGATAATTTTTGCCCATAACTTAGTATCCGCTTACGTCAAGCCGCGTCGAAGGTGGGTAAAAAATCTAATATTTAAGAAAAATTTTCAGGGTCCCAAGGGGGGACCTCTGGGGCCCTAAAAAATCGAAAATTTTATAAATTCAATTTTTTGAACGAAACGGTAAGGGGAGGTTTCGAGTATCACAAAATTTCCCGAATTGACCATTTTTGGGCAAATGCGGGCTCGGGGATAATGGAAAAGAAACTGCAGGGGCTTTGACCGTAAGGTCGACTGTTCACATCGGGCCGGGATCACGTGTGAGCTTACTTTAGCACGTAAACCTGTATTCTTTTGTCAAGTCAGTTCACGATCGTAAAAACGATAAACTCGTTCAAATCACTATTATCTCTTATGTCCGCGTATACGAATCGTGATGCGGCAACGAGTAGGGGTTGTTGGCGCTAATTGCCATTTATCAACGCATTTTGCTCACTGCATACAAGTGAAAACACGACTACCAATCATGTTTTTATATGCTATATACTAATGGATCGCGAACATTGCTGTTTGATTCACAATGTTTTTCTCAATTTTTGATGATCGCAAAATGTGCACGACCACAAGTTCCGTTTGTCACTTCACAGAACCCATGTTGGCGTACACAAAAATGGGAATACCAATGGCAATGTGAAATCGAATTTGTGCATAAATCAATTTGTGACTGACAAATGAATAACCTATGTGTACGCGCCTAAAATGGACTCGCACATTCCTTGCGTTACTTCTACTCATCCGGGATCGGCTAATTGAGTCCGGGCGAAAATTGCGGGAATGGTTTTTGTCGCTCCAGTTACGGAACGGGTGTGATATAGGTCTAAAAGTTGGAGAAATTGGAATTAGCACTTCCTACCGTATACAGCGATAGTCTGTGTATAGTCATTAATGTTCCGCTCTTGTCTTACCTGTACTTAAAGCTTTGATTTTAAGAGGGTTTTGGTATTTTAGCTTCTACACTTTTAAAGCATCTCAAGTAAAGTGCGCGTCGAAAGCAGCTAGTTTACCAAGTACTCGGGCCTAACAACGTCAAAAATTTTTTGATTCACAACCCTTATTAAGTAGGCCTCATATTTTCCCCCAAGTAACCCTGAGAGGCGTTACGTTATAATGTTAGAAAAAAGAACAGCTTAGAGTGGGGGATTCGGGGGGCGGTAGCCCCCAGACTTAGGCTTAGTGTATGTGTCATATAAAGACCTTAGCTTAGGCTAAGACTAAGGCTTAGGCTTAGTATATCGAGAACGGCATGGCCTGCATTTTATGTACGCCCCTCAGGGTTACCATGTTTTTATAACTTATGAGAAGAAGGCACTACCATGGGGTAAAGTTCAACGCACTATTTCGCATATAATACTCTGTATTTATAATTTGTTTTTTTTTTTTTTTTTTTTTTTTTGCTTTGAAATCATTTAATACTTTTTGCTTGTAATTGACACTGTAATGCTATATATTTTGGGTGCGACATTCTAGCTTAACTTTAGCCTTACAATAGAATTTTTTCATGCGGACTCATAAATGTTAGCATATAAATTCCTAAAATTAATTAGCGAAAGTAAAAAAAAACTGAATGTCTGTGTTACAAAAGGCGCACGTAGCTTTCGAAACCGATTATATGGAGATTTTTTAATTTAAAATAAAATACGCAGCAATAATTGAAAATGTTAAAAGCTTTTGAGACTTTTTTTTTGGTATCACCTCCTTCATATGCATAAATACAGAAAGTGTATTTTGGGTAATGATGAAAATGCTCGACTTTATAGGTGCGATCAGTGTAACCGGGATTGGTCAGATTGTCACATGCTGAACAATCTCGACGTGCTGTTTGTACGGATCTCCCTGCTGCTACTGAATGACACCCCATGTGGAAACTTACATTACTCGTCCAATGGATTAAAAACATTCGAGACTAGAATCCTAATATCACTAGTACAGGCCTTACTACAAACGTAACATGCTTTACGTACTGTAAGCTCGGATTTCCAGACATATTTATATAGGTGATGCTCTATCAGGGAAGTGTATCGCGTTCCAGCTGCTGATATAATTTTTTTACTTTTACGCCTGTTTATCCGAACTTTTCATTTCACTTTTCGGTAGTACACTCTAAAAATGATTGAGCCAAAATTTCTCAGAATGAGCCAAATTTGGCTGGCTTTAAGCCAAATTGGGGCCTGGCTCCAAGAAATCGAGCAAGGCACCAGGTCGCTAAAAAATGATCCAAATTTGGCACACCGTTGCTCCAGTGTACATGTTTGAACTTAAAAACTTCCAGCGACATTTTGTAGCCGAAAAATGTCTTTGTTTATGGGATTTCATATTCAGTTTTTCACATCGGATAGAATGCTTGTGGTTTTATACCTTGGACTTTATGATTATAATAAAATAGCCTGTCACTTTTTGTATAAATCATATTTTCAAGTTAAGCATCATAAAAAAAAACTACATAATACTTTGATCTTGATACATTCGAACTGCTTTCCCGGTTTTGTGAAAGTAGCTGCCATCGTGGGGCCCGTATTCGATTAAGTTGTAGTTAAATTTTTGGTATACGAATGAGAAGCAAGGCCACTTAGCCCCTTGGGCTAATATTGTCGGTATGTAAACCAGTCGATAGTTGGTTTCATTTTGCTGATTTTTATTTTCAAGTAGTTTTCGTTGAAATTGTTGTTGTTGCTGTTGGGTTTAGCTGTATAGTGGAAGAAACGCGCCATGTAAGACACAAAGACTAATGTACGCTAGGTTCGGTGAGATACGAATGTGAGACTATGTAGTTTAGGCCGTTTACACTATTTTTTCGCTCTTGGCTTACCAGCTCTTGTAGACTAAAAGCCGTCATAAAGAGAGATAGAACGCTACGAAATGAGACTGTGTGTGTATATGTATTCAGTTTACTTTAAAGCACCACATCGTTGGTGTGGTACATAGTTGTCCTGTTTTCGGTCTTACACTTTAGTAGTTCGGCGCTCTTCAATCATGGTTGAGAAATGTACATCTTCGGTCGGACGGTTTCAGAAAGCTCACCTAGTGTTTTTGTAGTGGTCGAAAAAACCGCGCGAATGGTTTGTCTAGTAACCAAATTTTTGGTCGGTATTTTTTCGACGTTATATTAGAGTTGTTTAGGTGGTGATTTCGGCTCAAAAAATTATCTTTCTGTTTTCGTAAAAAATATAGCTATTAGTGGTAGAAGCGTCTTTGTTTACTCAAAATGTGTTTTATATTATTAGGTTTCCGTATGTTGTCGCGTGTCGTTTATCCTAGATTGACTTAACGTCCTAACCCTTTAATTGCACAATTTTGATACATTTTGTGCAACAACTTCAATCTAAGCTTAGTTCCTGAGGTCAATATGTTAAGCCAAGGCGAAGCCATGTTTCCCTTCGAGC
>JASANE010001559.1:0-21696 GCA_030248225.1 Trileptium ribeirensis
ATGGCCTCAGGAAAGTAAAGTTCAGTTTCAAAGCGTAAAAACCCAAAAAATCGATAAACCCTTCAACGAAATTCGCATTTTATTGAAACAACGCTACGGGCCCCCAAAATGGTCGATATTAACATCCAATATATTCACAACGAAGATCAAATATGTATCCGCGCGTTGATATCAGAATTTGAAAGTATTGTAAGGTCCTTCTGAATTGTACATTGCAGCTCTTTAAACTAAAATAACTTCCGGCATCATTCAAGTTCAATTTTCGTAGTACAATAAAATGTTTTTCAAACTTTTTAACTTAATCACAAACCGGCACAAACCCATTTATTTCCTAATGCTCTTTGGTTTTTCAACACGCGCACGTGAAAATCGAACAAGGTGAGGGTGATAAACTACGTCATTATTACTTTTGGTTTCGGTTTTTATATTGAGACACATATCGTAAGGCGGTTTTAAGGTTAAAACTCTATGGTAAGGATTGAATTCATTGACGCTGTAGGTATAGAGAATGGTTAGCTTGGCCGCGTTTGCTGGTTAGCATTATCGTATTTTGTCGGTATAACTTATGAAACTAATGCTATATATCCGAAACTTTTGAAATTCTAGTTTATGCAGAATTATAAACATACATATTGTGTTCTTGTATCAAGAGTCAAATTTGTGGAAAATCCAATAGGTGGAATTATATGCAACTCAATGTTGACTCAGACGATATCTAATACGATATTCAAGAACCGTTACTCACGGCTCTGAAATAAATTTAGGTAAAACTAAATTTTTCACCAAAACAAAATTTAATCACGTTTTGTTACGGCTTATCAATCTTTCAAAATTAGAGCATTTTACAGCTAAGTATTCTAATGCTCTTAGCCAGCTGTAAAACGATACTCCAACCACTCCATATTTATATGTTTCACATGTTTGTCGACATCGTTTTCACAGGAGCAAATTCAACGACCAATGGAAATTTGAAAACCTCCACGACATGCCCGACTCATATAATAGCGGCGAACACTCTCCCTCTCGTCTAAACTATCAAATTTTGATATTACAAACTGATTGAACATAATTTCATTCAGCTCTATTAATTTTTCGGCCCATGCGAATAGTAAAAACTACAAAAATTAGAAATTCTTAAAATTTTTCAAATTAAGTATTCAAAATTTTCATTGGTAAAGCTTCCATTCGAAGTAGTGGTGAATGGTTGAAGCACGTAAATTAGATTTCGTTCCAACCATTACCACCTACGCAATTTGTGAGACATTTACAATACTGTACGATTTAGGTACATGGAAATGTGATAATGATTGTGCAAAATGGACATAACGCATGGTACTATTATTAAGAAAAATACACACAGGCGCCTCAGTCGCGAAATTTGGACTTTAAGTTATATTAGAAAATGTTACAAAAAAGTTAGGAATAATATATATTACGATACCCGTCTGTGTATTTAAACTGTCATATATTAGCCAGTACAAGATGCACATATATTAACCAGTACAAGATGCAATTCAGAAACCTAAAAGAAATTCGCATGAACAGTCAGCACCACACATTTAGCAAGACATACCTTGGTAACTATATCTGTATGACACAATACTATTATGGATAATAATTCTTTTCTGTTTGTATCAAGTTGATTGTAGTTTTGAAATGTAAATGCAGATATGGAGCTAACAATCAGGTGGCGATGTTCTATTTTTAAGGATCCGCTTGGATTTTGGATCATTTTGATAATGGGTTAATAACAAAAAATTTGTACGAAAAGTATGAGCCTTGCAGTACAATTATTACCCAATACCTAACCGTATAATACAACAGGGTCGCTTATTGGAATGCCGCTACTAGTAGTAGTTGCTTAACGTTCTAGTGGCTACCACTGTCAAAACAACATTGACGATGTATAGTCCTATTTTAAAGATTTTAGAAACATGCTTTAAAGGTTGAATAATTTCGGTCACGTTATCAATTTCCGCTTAAACACAAGAGCATGGTAGAGTGTCATGCTTGACAGAAATGCTTGATATTAATTATTGGTCCAATGGAACTTTTTCCTCACATTTTCATACATGTAGTTATTTTTAATTGTCAAATGCTTGAAGGTACATCCAAATGTTTGCTTAATCATATTTAAACAAGCAATTTAGCTTATCTCTGTTTTATTTATCACTCTGGTCGTTGGATCTATAGATTATAGATGTTAGTCGAGATAAGTTTTATCGTTTTTTTGCATCGAATGTGTAATATTTTATGACTCTTAATATTTGCACTTCCCTCTAGCGGCGTTTTTAATATAAAACTCTTATATTTCTATAGGTGCAATACATATTGTTGTGGCCATTGTTTTGTTCATCATTTATGATTTACGATATAGATAAAATAATTTTTTTGCCAAAATTGCACCACCACATTATTTGTGGTTTTTAATCTGATCTTTACAAAGACATGAGGTTCTGCTTCTGTCTGCAGGTTAGTTGTGCTTATATCAATAAATGCAAACAATGCAAACGCAATGCAACAAATGCAACAAACAATAAATATAGCAGCAGGCAGTATCTACTAATGAGGTAAATAAAATTATGTCCTCCAAAAATATATCTATGAACAAACAATGCTGCACAAAACCAAATAAATGGAAAGCGATGAGTGTGTGGATAAACCTAAGAAAAAGATGCTTACTAGCAAAAATTTATATAAAGTACCACTGTATGTTGTTCCTTTTATTCCGAAATACCGTTGGGCGTTCCGTGCTCTAAATTCGCGAAAAAATACGCAATTTACCTATTAGATATATATTTATAGAAAGGCAAGATAACCAATAATAGTTTTATCGCAGCGTTTACGTTGTAAGCTGTCCACAATGTGGAAGTTTTGTCACGTACAGCCTGCGTAACAAAGTTAAGGATATAAAACACCAACACTGCATTCTAAGCAATTATGGTATTTCGGAGACAAGCAGCATTTATGTATTGTGGCATGGACACCGTAAATTTCTAGCTGGCTATGATGAATGTTCTCTGGGAATACGCCTTGTTGTTTTTACCGGTGTATGAAGTTTATACAATGCAAGCTTTATCCTTTGTAAAGCTTTAAACGACATCGTTTATGAGATACAATCAATTAACGTAAATAATTTAAAATTTAATTAGCTAAGTTTCTGGTGTTATTTTAAACACCTGTTCAAACACAGGGTGTTGAAGACACCATAGTGTAATGAATACGGTGTCCGAAACACTACTACTTGTGCTGCATAGTATATCCTTCAGACTACTATGCACCATGGTATGGTCGTGATCACACATGGCAAATCAGGCATGGCGGGTGTTTTATAACAGTAAACGCCTCAGTAGTGCTTTGTAACAAAGATATGTAATCCCCCGGTTGTTACCTTCGTTACTTTGGCCATTTCCAGACTTAAGGCGATGCACCAAAGTCCATATAAAGTTCCAAATGGATTATATCTCGCGGAGTTTAACAAAACGACATTTACTTAGCTAGGCTGAATAATTTGCTATTAATTTTCAGTTTTTGCTTTTTTCTTTGATTTTCAAGGCTACATAGGCTCGTCTGTATTGTATTTTTGATCGTATCTATGATATCATGAACCAAGATTAAGCTATAATTTAAAGACATTTAAATAAACAAATGCTAACTATTTCTGTTTCATTTCAATTATAACATAAACTTCAAATACAAGCCGAAGCATGGGTTCAGGGCAGGCTACTACCCATGATGCCTCGACATCCACTGTCCCACCCAGACTCTGATCTACATCCTGAGGGCACCACTCTACCGTTCCCCTGGAGCTGCCGTGAGCGGCGAACTTATAGGTCCTTTTGCGTTGCCAAAGGCACCTCACCCCCCGCCACCGATTCCAGCTGTCCCCTAGGAGCTTCGGCATGCGTGACAATTGTAGTATGAACAAATTTATACTTTGGTTTGGTTGGCATCTGACTTACATTGGATTTAAAATAAGGCGATTTCGTTTGAAATAATTACTGGAGATTCGATTTTGGATTTGTGTACAAAGAATTTTTGCGTACAATAAACTGTAAGAATTTTGCTTAATAAAAATTAGTTTAAGTAAACTATAAATTTTTGTTGGCATGGGCTAATTCATGGAACGCTAGCATTATATGCTAAGAGCTTCTGCCGCATATTTTATAATCAAATGGAGTTATATTAACACGCCTATGATTAACTGCAAAAACTACATGACAGCATACGCTGCAATTTATCGCAAAAATTTTTTTACATTATTGATATAAAATATTTTATAATTTTAACATTCGAACAGAATGGTCTTCCTGTGGACAACCAGTATTTAAATACTGTCACATCTAGATTTATATTGTAAATTTTAGTTAGTGTGAAGGTCTTCCTGTGGACAACCAGTATTTAAATACTGTCACATCTAGATTTATATTGTAAATTTTAGTTAGTGTGAAGTTTTTAAAATAATACCTCGTCGATAGAGTGTCTTTTCTGTTCGGTCTCTACGATGGTTCTGATTTATTAGCAAGCAGTTAATTTAATCGCTAGTTCATATTTAAAGAAAGAAATACATTTGCTTGATATTTAAACACTGTTTTCGCAAAATCTATTATCTAGCCGGAAAATTTGTTGTGTAGATTAGTCTTATCTATTGCAAAAGAACATTAACTGACGTTCAACTGTCCCTTCATAAGTTTGTATGGCCGTTTTAAGACTTTTATTTGTGACGATTGATTTGGCCAAAGTGATTGATGTCATATCACATTTTCAGTAGTAATATATCGACTTTTAAACTTTTTTGTATTAGTCAATTAAGCCATCACAATTGATATTAGTCTTGCAAAGTTAAGACAGACTAAAAGTATCTAGTTTGGAATTATTCGGTGACACTTTTTGACTTTAAAATTAGCTATTAGATATATTTCAAAGATATAATTGATGATATGGAATGGATTTCAGAGATTACCAAGTAATTGATATAATCCATGTGTAAGCAATAGCAGATTTATATAATTTAAATAAGAATATATAAGTTTTAAACAGAGTTTTATGCACAATACTTTTTGCAGAAATTTGAAAGTCATTGTTTGTAACGTAGGAATGAACGCGATTGTAGCAAGATGCAAGGGGTCCAAAAATTAAGTCAAAAACAGATATCCACAATTTATTGTACGAAAAACATTTTTGATTGTGAGCGGATTATCAGTTGAATTATGGTTAGGGCGCTAGACGTTATTTGATCGGGGTATAAAACAGTAAGTGAAGGTCATACTATGACATAATTTTTTGATATAATATTGTTATAAAGCATAAACTGTTTTCCTAGTAAATTGAAGCAAATTGAATATATATCTACTTCTATATTGAAACTATGTTAATATTTTAATATAAATTCTGTTTAGACATTTCATAAAGTGCAATACAAACTGAAAACCCATTGTACCATTATCTGAATTATTATTTTACGAATTGTGTTTTACGAATACTGTTTGTATTCCCATCAAAGACACTATATCTTATCTAGAAGACGATAAAAATACAGTTAGTCGCGGGAATTTTTTCTCAGGTATACAACAATTCGATGATTTACACCATTAAGTATGTGTCTCATGGTGTTTCACTTCTTATGTCGAGTGAACTTTCTGGATGGGTCTTGGTCATCTTTCATCTTGGTTGATACACACAAATTCAATTCAGTTCAAATTCTGCAAATTTTTTGTAAAATTTATTGTTGCTCTCTGTGTTTATTGCCACAGCTGCCATTGTGTGACGTTGTTCTCGACTTTTCTTAAACAGTGTATCATGTGCAGCTCATGTGAAAGCGATACTTGTAATAATACCTTCTGACCAATCTGGTCTTATCAGATAAAATCAGCGTAACATTATATTTACATGTTACGCTTTTAAATGTTAGTCTCAGACCTGATCTGTTGAATAACCCTTCAAACTCGGTGATCGTCATGAGATGCTGGATTAACAACAAACTCAACTATGTGATTTGACGCGTTAAATTTTTTACTAAAGTGACCCCTTAAGAATAAAGCCCCGTATTACACAGTTTAAACCAAATTGACCCGAAACAGGCGGCTGTACCTATAGCCTTTTCAATAGGTTAGAGTATTTTTACCCATTTGGCGATTCTTCAAATGTTAGTATAACCTTATCGGTTGGTGTTTTTGTTTTAAAACATTGACAAGTAATATAGGTGATTGAAAGGAAAGTCAGTTTGAAATTTCAGTAGCAACACTGTTATCAGAAACGTTTGCCCATAATTAAGAGGCTGGAATTATAAACTACGAATATTACAAACTACTGTGACACTTTTATCGTTGTAGGAAACGAAAAAATGTTCAAACTGTACTGCATAAACTGTACTGCAATTCTTCTTTTCTGTCAGAGCTTCTTTTGTTGCGGGTTTTATTTGATAACTTAACTACGCTACAACCCGCAGTTTAGCATTATATTTTGATAATCATTAGAAGCCGAATCTGTCTTAATTCTTTGGCCAAGTATAGTAGTAATGATCAAACTATAGCAGTAAATGCGAGAATAGATTTAGCAGCATTATGAACATATAGTATTAATCTAAATTCTGCGAATTTCACGGCTTTAATGCGAGAAACGAAACAACAATTTTTTAAACACCTAAAGTGTTAAAATCATCTTTGCAACCAGCAAATATTTTTGCAATTTTATATAAATAATTATCAATCTCATGTAGGACCAGTCGGATCTCCTGAACAAGATGAAGAATTACTAAATTGAATGCCCTATTATATTCCACGCAACTCTAGAACGTCGCAAAAGATTTTATTCGCTACTCAACCTATCACGTACACTAAACAGAAACTATCTCAAATTTGAACGTAAGCAAAGATGAACGTCTTATTTTTAGTAATATATTTAATTGAAAAGCAATCTATTTCTTAGGAATGCTTTCATTTTTTCTGTACATATAACCTTTCATATTACAAATATATATTCATTTTCGTCGTCTTTTGTTTGTTGTAGAATGTCGTTATCGGCTAGTCTTAACACCCATTTTGGTATATGCATGATATATCAAACCTGATAATCACACACAAGGTTAATGTTGTGCACAGAATCTATGTTGGTTTTGGGCTAACCTAATAACCTAATTTAATTTAATTTGGCAAGCATATTTTGACATACTTGTCCAATATTTTCAAGAATTTTGACGTATTTTTTCATAAAATCTCGGATAGGTTGGAAAGGCAAAGTTATGTCATACTGTTTTGTTTCACACAGATTTTTAATTCGTGTCTGCGGTGATTTTCGAGGCGACATTGCAGTTGATTTGAAAAAATGTTGCCTCCAAAATGTACAACGACTGTCTTCTGTATATCTGCATAACCTCACCAAGTTTGTTATCTTGTTGTAACCATAATTGAATCTAATTTTAAAGAGCAAAAATATACCAAAAGTTCATAATTTTGGGCAACTTTTATTTTAAACATTAATTAGTTACATATATATTTATACATATTATATTGCTTGTAACAGTAATTAAATGCCACATAAGCAGTCATCAACAAGTAGCTCGTCAAGATCGTCACGTTCAAGCTCTCCACGAGGTCAAAGCGAAAGCAGCAGTAATGGATCGTCGGATGAAGGATTTGCTAGTCGCGAAGCCAAACGTCAATTTATTGCATCAATTTTTCCACATTCGATACGATTTGACGATGAAGTTCAGTATATCGATGATCAGTTGCGTCAAATGCACGACGACGAACACCCCTCGTCAAGCGAGAACGAAGACGCGATTGAGCAGCGCAGGTTAGCAGCCGGAGTTGGAGGTGTTGTTGGCGGTGTTCTGGAACCAATCACCAAACGAACCGGTAAGTATTCGGCGTTATTTAGGAAGACGTTTAAACCTTTTTACGGAATACTTTATAATATCTCTGTCTACAATGTTTTTAAAATGAAAATTTAATCCTTGCTGTAGCACCAATAAATACTTCCTATAAAATAGATCTGTATAATAAATCATTATATACCAACTTCGTATGCCTTGGAATTCAAACATACACATTGTCAATTTATTATCTCTTTCATGCGCAACAATTCCAATTGGCCAGAGAGCACGTTGCCAATGGTTCGGTTAATTGAATTCGTTTGCACATTCGTTATTGTTTGGTCTGTTTAAGACGCTCCTTAACGAATTGAGCGACAACTCTAACATAGCCCAGTTTTTTGCCAAACAACACAGGTTCGACTCCTTGCGTCGGCTTGACTTTGTCACTTTGTCAAACATTGCACGATACACACATTAATCCAAGATTTAAAAGGTTAACAAGTTGTAACTTTAATTTATAGCGTATTGTAAAATTATATTTTGATATTGTACTTCGGCAGACTAAAATTTATAGATGCACAATTGTTATAGTTGGTGTTTGTTTATGCATTGTTCCTTTGATGATTTCAGCAAAGCAGATTTCACTATTACTAGGTTTCATTCCCAAATTGGGAATTCCCGAACTATTTTTTGAACCGAAATGCACTGTCGTATCGCGCATGACTAAACAACTCGTGGCTCAATTTTAATCAAAATAAAACTATTTTATTGGACATGAAAATATATTATGTTTTGACAAACGACGGCATTAGATGCAAAGCGACACAGTATTAAAAGGTTAGCTTACTAGTCACAGCTAACAATGAGTAGCTCAAATATTTATGTTATTTATAATCCCATGCGACAAAACCGCATAGAACGTTACACTTGTGCTTCATGATTCGAGACAATAATGAATAATATTTTTATGAGCTGTGAAGATCAATTAATGTTCTATTATTATGTGTTTTGTTGAAACTGAATACAGATCTTCAGTAGATGTTGTTATTATTATATAACTATCGACATATGGGTTGTAGTCTCATCCATACATGGACCGAAGCAAGTCGAGTAGCTAGGCATTCGGGGGTCGGAGTCTCGAGAGGGCGGTAACTCCACTATCCTTCATGCCCGTGTATGATTTCACCTAAAAATCTATCAAGCCGCATTTTCGTTGTATGATGCTACAAATTGGCTTAGTTTGTAGTTATTTAAATCTCTCTCCAGAAAAAAAGTGTATTTACATATCAATTATACACAGTTTGCGAGATTGGATAAAAATGATTTCTTAAAATTAACTATATTTCGCACAATCAACGAAATTTTAACTATATTTTTTGCCTTCATTACAAATATTCGTGACTCAAATTTAGCCTAAATTTTCTTTTTTCGTTTATGACGAGCTGTCATGCGCAATATCAAATATAATCTTCGTAATGTATATACTACTCAGTGTTTCACATTTTACTCGCTAAGAATAGCTTTAAAGCTGACTAATTTTTACATCTTACGATTAATATCTTAATACAAGGTTTGCCGAACTGTAAAATTGATTGTTAATTTTAACTAATTAACCCCAAATAGTTTCTGTCCAGGTATGTCAAACTTTATATCATTAATTCAGTGGTATATAAATAACTAGCGGATTTAATACAAGCGATTGAACTTTAGTTACGTACAACTAGATTGTTAATTTGCTAAGTCAGTTTTGTGATATTAAACCAGATCTTCGCGTACAAATGGCTATTTGGCTTTATGTACGCGGACACGATTTGCGACACATGAACGCGTAGGTGCTGTTTGAGAATACTATCTAACCACTTAGCATGTCAGTTTACTGAGCGCAATCACTAGAGCACTTATAGGCAGCATACACAGCGTAGCCTGATGCCGTATGTCATTTCATAAATCTCGTAACTTGATCGTATGACGTATTTAATGGAAGCATATCGTTAATTTGGTTTATTTCAATCTAGTGATAGTGTACGTTTGAAACACGATTACGATCGCGTTATTACTACGCAATCACGTTCTTACTTGCACAATACATTGATAGAGCGCGAGCACAGTTATGCAATTCAGCAGTTTATTTTATGAAAGCAAAGAAATATACGAGATCGCGAAATGTAAGCGTATTCTGAAACAGTTCGTACATCCAGGTGCCCAAATTTTCATTTTCTAAGATGCGAATACCGATGATAGAATTGTAAACGCAAATTTGTGAACCATTGAGATCTTGATTTTAACAAACCTACAACCGCGGTGTACGAGCTTAAATTATACGATAAAATAAATTAGAAATTGCGGTTTAAATTTCTAATAACGCTGCTGAAATACTACTACAAGCATATAAGCTACAAAGTTACAATATATATCTATTTATTAACACAATAATGTCTTCAGCATGTGTTGTGGCTAGAATAATTCGACTTTTTTCTTGAGTATAAATAAGACAAAGTTAATGTAATATATGAAACAGCAAATATTGTTAATATTAAAATAGATAATCATTTTCCCATATGGTCCGTTATAGACAGCCATTGCTTCTTCATGTATATAACCCGCTGAAACCATCTGCACCGGTGAGCTGACGAATCTTGAACACCTATGATTTCAACATCATTTATTGTGTAACATTAAGATATTTATCAAATATAGTCATTTTTGTTATATAGATAATACTAGAGTTAAAACGGAAAATATTGAAAAATTTTTGCGTAAACGAAAAAATGAGGACCAGTGCTGATAATTCTACAACTATACGGTGGAACTCACACAAATTCAGTGTTAATACAGTATGTTTTAAATGTTTATTACGAAAAGCCAGCCTGGTGACTATGTAGCAAGCTGCAGAATTGGGTTCTGTAAAAGTTAGTCATACCCATACCGCGGTCATTTAAAATCACCACAGTTATTCATTAAAAGTGTGCGCTAAGGACACGCGAGTATAACATTTTTTATATTAGAAACGGAAATTGATTCTGGCATCAACTAATTCGTTCAAAATTTGTCTAGATTTGTACTGAAGCAACATCTCAGCCACACAGACGTGAAATGGCCTCACACTAGCACATATGAAGTTACGAGACGACATCATTCTTAATTCTTGACAAAAATTACGGCGGTCAGCTTTTGTCAAAATCATCCATTTTTAATTTTTATAAGTGCTCATTCAGCTACAAAACTGTTCATTTTGTTTCACAAAAGATTATAAATTGTAATTGAAAAAAGACAACATACCGTTTAACCTTAAGTGTTCGTATTGTATAATTTTGGTGAACTACTCGGAACACTGCTCTACATTGGAACAAAACATTTGGACTCCATTGCTTAACGTAATAAATGCAACAGCATTATTTGAGCTTCAGCTTTGGCGATGTCAACGATGAGGTCTAAAATTATAAAAATATCCTTGAAATTTGCCAAAATGACCTTTTATTGCTGATATCTAAACAATAATTTATCCACGGTACCAAATATATCTTAAGTTCACACTAGGAGCCAATTTTATAGAGAACCCTAGTGTGCCTGCCATCTTGTTATTATTGCCGAATTCTTGTGCATAATTTACCGGAAAAATACACAATTGGCTGAGGTCTTCAATTAATAAGCGCCAAGTTATCGTCTTAAAGTTAGTAGCAATTTTCCGCTGAGCTTACGCACACTTAGCATTTAATACATCTGAAACGACAAGCACAGAAAATTAAAAGTAATAGGTAAGGATTGCGGATTGTGATTCTCTTCTAAGTCAACATATAATCAGTGCACTGGTAGCAGTAAGTCAATTAAAACAAAGATATTTTTATTGTGAACTCATACGGCAGGACCATGCAGGCAGTATATGTATCAATCTAATTTAGGAACATTTATAGGCATCTAACACACTTAAAACAAGAATCACAAAAAATTAATAGTAACAAACAGGTAACTGTGATTTCAACTAGCTTCTTTTAAGTCTGTACTTCGCATACTAGTAGAAAATGATTAAAAGATGACCACTTGATTTTGAATGCTTGTTGTGGCTGGAATACTACGCTCGAGACAAGGAACAGTTATATGCTTCGTGTTATCAGCTGCTTCATACTCCAAATGCCTATATGTCTTTAGTAAATAACAAATTACGTTTTGTTAATTAGCTTTACATTAGTTACCTGTGTGCAGCATAAAATATCCATGCATTAAATATACATTTACCAGTACTTGGAATAACAGAATAATATATTTACAAGTCTGCATACAGTGCACACAGAAGCATGTTTTTATAAAACCCAGCCCACCGTCCAACATTTGTACTATGATGCCAGAAGGGTGCCGGTCAAAGCAGTGATAAAGCTTTTAGAAAAATGATTAATGGCAACTCATTTTGCAACAGATTGATTTGTAAAATAGTAATATTAATTTGCGGCAAAGGGATATGACAGTGTGTAATAGTCGAACCCAGGTGAAAAATAGCGTTAACAATGCTGTTGAGTACCCATTAGCTTTCCGTATTACCTAATAGATTCCTAATACACAAAAGTTTAGAGAAAAAACTGGGTGGGATGGCAACGTTGCGAAATGCACAACTATTTCAACACATATAAGCTAAATTTAGATCTTTTACTGATAGATAGATTTTGCAAATTTATCATCTTGCCAAAATAGAACCCGGGTTTATAAGATTCGTGTAGAAACAAGTATTTATCACATTAATTCAGCTTCAAATTTAAATCGAAGGGGCATAAAATCGAGTGGATTTAAAGCATTTTTCTGGAAATAATTTGATTAAAATTTGTTTTACCAACAAAAATACCAAACGTATTCAATACGTCGTTATGTGATTGAAATCTGTTGTAATAAATTACGACACGGAACAATCTGCACTTGTGGAATTGAGTCCACTCGATTTCATTTAGCGATTTTTGCTTCGGCAAGAACTATATCTACCGCTGCGAAAAGCACTTTATAGAATTTGGGTTATGCTGATGATCGATGTCAGCCAACCTACATGTACATACGAAGCGCGATATACTTACACTTATACTTACTTATACTTATACTTAAACTTGCACATATAAAATTTTGCAAGAATTATTCACTAACAACGGGTACTACACTCCATCAGCAAAAAAAATTCTCAGCTGTTATAAATGTATATAAAGCAATACATGCGCGCAGGAGGATCAAGGGGTTTATCCCACTCCTGAAGGGCTATACCCCTTAACCGGCGGCGCGAAGCACCGACCAACACACCCCTCCCCCTCCTCGGGTGGGTCCACGACTGCCCGCCCGGAGGCTGCGCCCAACCGAACAGGGCGTAGCACTCTCCCAGCAACCAAATCACCTCTCCTTGAGGACTCGGATACATATTATGGGACCTCGAAACTCGCGCATGTATGATATAAGCGTTGACGTCAACATATAAATTCGTTAACAGAATAATACTTCATCATAAATATATGCATCATTCATCCTTTGCTTAACGTTTTTCTGATAATTTTTTAATGTTCCCGTATCCCCATGTACTTACACGAAAAGTGGATAGGAAACAAATCATTAACCTTTTGTCCTGTATCTTGTTTGTAAACCTAGAGTTTTAAAGCAATACTCAGATTGTAAAACAGAATATTTTTGTTATTGTCAGAATTTACACGGTACATTGGTCTTGTCCAAAAGTCTAATTAGGCTTGAAATTGTCCTGTAATAAGGGACAATTGCAAGACTGATGTGTCTCTATAAATATAATGATATATATATGGGAAGTTGGCGGCCGTGTCATACCTAACCCTTTAGCGACACATTTGCAAATTTAATCGCTAACCGCGTTAGTCGTGCGTTGGTATCCTCCCGTTTTGTGAAGTTTCTTAAGAAACCGAGCAACAGCTCCTAAACATCATAGCACCTAGTGTAGAAGCCTAGGAGCCTAACGAATCATGTTAATTCCGCCGCCGCGATTAATGTTTGTTCAACATTGTACGAAATACATATTATGCGGCGTTCACGTTATAATGTCCCCAACGTTTGGAACCTATGTACACCTCACAGTGTCAGGTACACTGTTGACAACAGGGAGTCTTAGACACCCTCATGTTTTTAATGAATTTTTTCAAAGGAAGGTAGTTACGCGTATTACAACTTCTCGTCAGTGTCAGGAACACCGTGTCTTCTGGCAATTTTATTGACAGTGTTCGGAATTATTTGAGCAATGTTCGTATCGGCTAGATACAAATATCGTAAATTTAGAAAAAAACTACACAGGGCAGTTGACATTATTTAACCGCATTAGCTACAGACTGTGTTTGTTATAGTTAGTTCGAGCCAAATTGTAAGCTAAAGGTGTGTACGACACTGTCAAGAAAAAATGTAGTAGCTAGGGCTGTGTGGTACACCCTCGGCAACTGATTTACAGTATGGGTGTCACCCTGTCTGTCTATACGGTAGAGTAGCGACTACAGGGGGTCAAAAGTTCCTAACAGCCGGGCATTATAACGTGAACGCCGCATTGGTTCATGCAGGAAATGCATAAAGTTGAGAAACAGGCCATCTAAATATAACGCTCGGTTACCTACTATTTTTATATTGCGTGTGATATATGTTTATCTTGTCATTTGTACTCCATTTCTCTTATTATCGCAGGTAGTTCATTAGTTGTTAACCAGACTAAACCATAATAAATCACTTATATCGGTTACTGCAGAAGTGCTATTTCACCGTATGACAAGGAGATGATAGTTTTAAATCAGGTTCCTATCTTGGGATGCAACTTTATCAGGACTAGCTGATATAAGACATAAGTTAGGATTGTGCCTTTCATTATATTTTTAAAACTCAGCGCGTTATAATGTCAAATATGACTTGTTTTCAAATCATTGTTCTACATTTAGGTTATCCATTGTCGAACGTTGGACAAATTTCATTGCTTTATTTGTAGATTGATGCAAGATTTTGAATTGTAATACCCTTGCTACGTTTAGTAAGGCTTTTTTCTTCTCAGAAATGCAACGAAAAAACAACCGTGACCTCTTACTATTAAACTCATAAATAAGGAACCAATGTTTGCAGCACTGCGGTTGAATGTCGTCACTGATCAAAGATTTTCAATTAACTTACATTTTATTCAATATATGTAATCGTACGATGGAGTGGTTGATCGTCGGACGTGTAGCGACTGTGAGGTAGTGTTGTTGCTCTCATGTGCTGCATAACACTCTTGGGCAATAGACTAATACCATGTTGCTCTGGTGCACCAACTTTCAAAACGTTTGCGAGGTTGCTTGGAAAACAAAGTGAGTGTCCGTGTCGGAAGTAAATTGCCATCACGACCTGTGTTTCGACAACTCTCTCTCTGCTAATGCTACGAAGCGAAAGATCAGCATCTCCACACCAACATTGATTGGAGACTTTTCAGCACCTTTCAAGGTCTTTTTTGATTGTTTAAAGAAAAACAAATCGTAACTGTTAACAAAAATATCCAAAAACTACAATTAAAACCGAATATATTTACATTTCTACAAATCCAGACATTCATAGAAATAGCATTTGATATTTTAGCCATTTCGTTTCTGCGATTTTCAAATGTATCATAGGAATTTTGCAGCATTCACAGAGAAATTGCGCAGTCACTGCACATTGTGGCAAATTCATAAAAAAATTACTACAGAAACTCTGTCACGTTTCTAAAGTAGATATAGAAACTATATCGCTATTAACAAAAAAGCTGCATAAATTGAGCCGCTTTCACAAAAATAACACAGTTTGTGTAGGAACTTTTGAAAATAATGCTACACATGTTGTACACATTTTCATAAAATCTGGTGCAACAAAGTAGTGTAGCAATAAAAAATTATCACTATTGAAAACGTGGCAATTTTTTTCAAAAACTGGTACAGAAAGTTGATGTATCATTAAATATAATTAATGCAATGGTAGGAAATACAATTATTGTTACAGGTTATTCAGCGATAAGCCAACGTTTGAAAAATATACAAAAAAATTACAAAAAATACAAACATGTCTTTATTTATTGCTGATTATTTAGGTTATCATTTTACTTAAATGTTATAATTAGTTATGCATTATTACATTGCATGTAACAGGTGCAAATGTATGCTCACATAATAAACATTATGTAATACATAACACATAACTTTGAATTGATATTTAGTTTTCATGCGATAAAATTTCGAATTGTTAGTTTGTATTTTTTATGGCACCCATTAGTGAAATTGTCGAAGTCAGGTGGTCTCGCGCGATAACTCTAACCAAAGTTTGAAATCTCTATTTGTGTCCTTTAGTTACAAATTCTATCTTCTTCTTCAGTATCTGAAATGAAAAGTTCGAGTCGGGTCAAAAATGGCGAGGAAAGACAATTTTCTGGCTATATATCGCCAAACGTTCAGATATTTCAGCCAAATAGCATTACTTTTGTAGAGCAATTAAGGCTATATAAAACTGTAATATAAAAAAATTTTAGACAAGGCCTTGTGTCCAGGAGTAGGATTATAACTGACTTTTGGAAGAGTGTATGAGACCAGAAATACACTAAAACGGTCATATCTTTATAATCAATGAAAATGGATATATGCTATTGACTCATTTTGGATCCAATACGCAAATGCAAATGACGCATTAAAAAGTGAAAATGATGCGGTTACCTATTTTTCAGGATTAGCAAAATTGTTTTCGCAATGGGCCCATGAGACACAAAATATGTGCACGAACACGATCATATTTCCGTAATCGAAACAGAGTATTGGGAGACATGTTGTAAAGAAATTAAAAAAGTTTCTCTATGGGCATGATACGTTATGATGATTGTATACTTTCTGTGTTTTGTAATCATCATAATCGCTCAGCAATATTCGTGAGACTTAGGTCTTTGTGCATAGCAAATTAAAGGCGCAGTGTAACTAGGGGTGATGGGTGCACACATGCTCACGGTGAGGGTAGTTGGTTTAGTCTACCCCCGTGCCGCTAACCGTGTCCCTTTTGGAAGAGTATTATTTCGCTAAAATGGGCAATAATTAGGGAAAATAGGCACAAATTGTCAAAAAGCAGAAAATATTTGAGCAAAAACAGATTAAAACAACCAAAAATATAGAGAAAATTAAACAAAATTGGGGAAAATTGTGAACTTTCATATATTTCGATATTCTACTCCTCCGCTGCAGACGCACCTCACTCCCCCACGCACCCGCAAACGTATCGCAGGTCTTGTAATGCCTGTCCGGGGCCTCTTCCCGCAGCACCAGCTACCCTCTTGGATCTCGGATACTAAGCATGTATGGGTGGGTTGGTACAACAGTTCGTTAGTTACATAAATTTTTTTTCATCAAACAATGTTTTGTCTGAGAGCTTCGATATATTATGTATATCACTAAACGTGCTGCGGGAAACAACGGAGTTAAATTGTATCACAGATACGCTCAGAATTCATAATCTCGGCCTGAATAAGTTGTTTATAGTTAATATGGCCTCTAAATTTCTCGTCGACCCACCAAATAGAAATTCATTATCATCAATTTTATCTTTGCTTACTGTTGATTACGAAGATTATAGTGTTGTGATACCGTTTTTGGAGCAGTGTTTCAAGCATTTAGCCACAATGTGCAGTGACTGCATAAATTTCTCTGTGAACGCTGCATTTTCATTACATATATCACCGGTGTAAAAAAGTTAATTGCAATAACGGGCAGATGGTCGGCGTTAATTTTTGAAATTTTTCGGAAACTCAAAATTTTATCCAAATTGGCTATAATTATCCTCTCAATTTTTTTGCGAATTTACAATAATTTTTTTCTAATTTCTCTTATTTTGTACCAATCTTACCGCAATTTTTGTGAATTTTCATCAAATTGTTGCTAAACTTTTCAACACTCCTCCGCCGGTGGCAGTTACAAAAGTGAAGGGAGATGTGGAGCGTCTTGGGTGTAGTATATTTCACTTAAAGGGGATCCGACCCTTATCCTCCAATCGACACATATGATATATGTATTGAAATTGTAGTAATTTAACGTTTAGTGTAAAGGTCAGCAAATCCCGCCATTATTATATGTCAATGATTCGTCTACAAATTGTGCAGTCTGATTTATTTAAGGAGATAAATGTTCCCCACTTTATATATACTTCTAACTATTTTGTATAGATGCAACCGTGAGTGTGCGGCAATAATTTCATCTTTCTCTAAGCTGTGTATTACAACGTGGATTACACTGAACAGTCCGTTATAAGGAATTGCTTTCAAAGCCAAACACTGAAATATACTTTTATCAGAAAAATTGGTTGAAGCAAACGTTTCGTATTCCAGAGACAGTAGACAAAAGAAAATGGTTATCGGCATGACCTATACAAAAGTGATATTATCGTTTTATCACTCTTTAATGTCATAATCACCTAGATAATAATCTAAAAATCTTCATGCTATAACATTTCATACATACGCGCTACACTCCCACGTGTTTGCAGCGTTGCTGCACATTCGATACCGATTTATTTTTCACTCTACGGATTGCTTAAGTTCGAAAACAGGCGCAAACAATTAGATTATGAGCTCAGATGATGTAATGAGCTTTTAGTTTTGTGTCGTCGTTTGACTCTAGTTCCATCGTTAACCAAATGTAATTGTGTTGTAAGCACTGGAGTTGCTTATATAGCACGCTTAAATATTACACTTAGATATTAATTTTTTAAGATGTCAAGTATCTTTGCGTACGGGTGTACTTTCAGACATGCTAGACTGTTCAAGGCTTATTATGTTCTAAATTGAAGCTTATTAGTTGTTGGGCTTTAAATTTATAAAAAAAAGTAATGCAATCTGTTTATCTGCATATACAATGTAACGAACGCAGAATTATACACAAATTAGTAAAGTTAAACTTCAATACCAACAATTAAAATGAACGTGCAGTTGTTATAGCTCTGCGCATGTGCGTCTAGTCTGAACACTTATATAGAATGGTGTGTAATGAATCAAAACGAAGAATTTTGATATGAGTTATTTTGGAAACCCAAAGCAATTTCGCTGCAACATTCGTTTAAATTGTTAGGACATCATCGATACATTCTTTCAGAAGAATCTTTCATTTCCTTACTAATCTTATAAACTATAATTTTTAGGGAATGAACACGGCACATTAAAAACTTGGTAGTGTCTTGTTTTTATCCAAATCACATTTTCGGCAGGCAATATGCAGTGTACGATGTATATCTGCTTTATGGTTCATACATCGTATGAGATAAAATTCGACTCCTATCAACGCTTGATATGCATATTTTATATTCATTTCTGACTTTAACTGATCAACCTACGTTGCCAATTGTATGCGATGAACTAAATATCACCTCCGTTGAGAAGTCGCAGCCCAAACCATAGCGTACCTTTGCTGACAAAAACAGCAAAACTAACCTAACTTTACCACGTACCGCCTATTAATATGAAAAGCCGTAGTATTTTTACGGGTGCTAATTTATCTATGAATCGTACAGCGTTCATGTTATAGTGCCCCCAACCTTTGGAACCTATGTACCTACACAGTGACAGGCACGCTCTCCACAGCGGGATGTCTTACATACCCATATGTTTTCATAAACCTTTTCATGGGTAGTTAGTTATGTGTGTTGTCATTTTCTGACGATTTTAACGACACAGGGGCGTCGCCAGAAAAATTCAATTGGAGGCATCCACTCATTGTGACGGTTAATTCGGCATGGTAATCTAACGATATCGTGTTGAAAAAACTTCTTGGAGTCGTAAACTGGGGGGCACCAACATCAAATTGGGGGAGCACGACCCCCAGTTCCACCCGTGGCAACGTCCATGTAACGGCAACGTGTCTTATTTGTTGGTTTATTGATGGTATACGGCATATCATCTTGTCAATGTGCAGATTTTTAGATAAAAATATAGAAATTTCTACTAAACTAACATAATTAGCTAAATTGAAAAAATTAAAAATATCCCGCATTAGCTACAGACAGTGTGCGTTACTGTTATTCGCGAAAAAATAACCTAAGGGTATGCGCGACACCGTAAGCAAAAAAAGTAGTACTTAAGGGTATGTCGTATACCCTCAGTAATTGATTTACGGTATCGGTGTGCCCTTGACTGTTTGTACGATAGGGTTGCAACAAATGTGCCAAAAATGTTACTAATAGTAGTGATATTATAACGTTAACGTCGCATAAGGAAGTACACAATGTTTCAAATCCATTTCAATTTGGTAAAAAGTACTGTTATTAAATAGCCTAAAATACATACAATACTATACCTTCACTATTATTTCTCTAGATTCTCTAGACCTTACCACTGCGTAAACGTCGGCATTTGGTTGTAGGATAAAATTGTCCCACATATTATCGCCCACATTTCAACGAAAAATACACATGTTTTGTAGCAATCAGTTTATTAATTATTCATAATCACAATAAATTATTAGCTTTTAAAGCGCAACTTAAGTCGAAGCTTACCATATTTTAACACGCCTTTTAGCTTCTTCCTTCAAGGCTGGCTCTCTTGTCGCAAAATATTGTCAACTATAAGCTGATCATACACGGTTTTTAGCGGCTTTGTTAACATGTCGCCTTGATGAATGCTAGACCATGACAGCAAAAGCAAAAATCGCCTGGATATATGATTGTTATGACAAAATTTTAATCATTTTTGACAAACTTTTACTTAAGCATACAGATGCTTTCACAACTCGGTTGAACGTAATACACTTGTGAGAATATATGGAGTAATGCCTTGACGTTATCATATAAGCTCACAGTGTACTATATAATTGTGTTTATCTGGCAAATCAACCTGATTTCAATTTTCTGGTCGTCGAGTCGATACGTGAAGAATTTACTGCAAACAGTCTTAGGATCTAACTTTTATATAGTTCACGGTCGCGTTTTTCAAAAAATGAATGAATTTTTAGCCTAGAATGCAATTCTTCATACAGCTGAGAGATACAACCAACGGCCGTGGACAAATTGGTTCTTGACATCCAACTGGCTCTTTGGTAGTGCTCTTCGAAACATGAATGTAATACTTTAAGCCCACTCTATAAGATGTCCTGAGCATCGTTTACGTATTTTAAACTTTTAAAGACACAGAAGGTTAGTCGTCATACTGAATGCTACATTGTAGCTTACTATTTGTTTTAACTTTATCGTATTAGAATACTCTAGTAACAATTAAGAAAATTCTGTTACTACAAATCAGTTTATTTCAAGCAAACTTTAAGACCTGTATATTACAAGACCGAACAAAGCACATTGACAAAGGTTAGATTCTGATAAGAGCAGAATTTTTTGTACTAAAAGCGAAAAATTTGGAGGTTAGAGCGATTTAAGGAAAAACTAAGCTAAAATTTAGAAAAAATGACATCAAATGTTGATTATTTTGTAATTATGGAAGAAATGCACCGTTCATTAAGCTGCGTGCGTCGACTACACACTCTTTGGAAGGTGTCATGACAATTGCACAAAATAGCTGAGGGTTACTTGACAGTTCTTCGCTATATGCAGTTGCTGGCAGAGCACTATCTACAAAATTGTGCAACTGTCGTGCCAGTATCTGCAATCTAGTGCCATGTTAGCGACGATGTTTACAACTTAGAATTAATATAGTGACATAAGCTGCAAATAGTGTAACTGCCGTGGCAGTAGCTACAATTTTGAGTGGTTTTCTTGCTAATATCAACAATTTGGTGTTACTGTCATGGCACCATGAGCAATTAATGTGCAATTGTCTTGACAGTATCTACATTTGACATAAGTGGTGCGACGGTATCCAGAAGTTGTGTAACTGCCCTACAGTGTCTGCAAATTTATGAGAAACTCTCTTGACAGGATGTGTATTTGATGTAATGCAGCTTTCA